>JAQFZO010002091.1:0-13233 GCA_034695885.1 Geophilus flavus
ATGATGAGAAATTGAAATGTTTAGGAGTTGTGGGTTTTGACGATAGGTGTCACACTAGGAAGTCAAGTTGGTCTTTTTTGTAAATAAATGAAATATTTCATGGTTTCTGCACCTCCAATATCTAATTTTAACTAAATTTCCGTGAATAAAAGTAGTGACTGATGTTACAAGCCATTGTAATCAAATTATTTTAAATTGGGTGACGTAAATTTAAAAAATTTAAATTTAAATAATTATTTTGACAGTTTTTAGTAAATAACTACCCGCTGTCTAGTATTTAGTATTGGGAATTACATTACCAAAAAATCGCTAACTCTTTATGATACATAATACGACTAAGATTCGAATCGAATCCATACATGAGTTTAATAAACATAAAATTCGTAAAATAAAGTTTTTCCTACAGTTGAATTTTGTACCTATGCATTGATTGAATAAAATAAAATCTCAATAGCAGCCATAATTTTATTTAACGTTTGTATTATTAAAATAGAACCGAAAGGAAAATTACTCGGCGTCATCGAATTGTCCATCTTCTCGATAATAATCGAAACGTCCACGATATACGGGTTTTGCGTGAATGTCGGATGGGCAAAACATCTCTTGGTTGATGTGTTCGTGCATGTTCATTAAATCGAGGTGTTTAAAACCCGAATTCGGAGAGCGTGCTGGAAAATCGTCTGGAAAATAATTTAAAAAGTTAATTTATTGTGAAAACGAAATACAGGTCAAAATCTCGGTATAACGAATTTCTCGATGTGACAAATTTTTTTTTAGTAGTTACAGGTTGAACTTCGTTATAACGAACTGCCATATAACAAATTTTGCGATACAGGTATAGCGAATTATAAATTTGGTTTGATCGGTTGGGCTATCTGTCCCATGTTAAAAAAATTTGCTGTAACGAATTTCGTTATAGCGAAATTTCTTTATTAAGGACACAAATATGAATCGGAAATGCTGATTTCCTTGTTATGACAAACAATTTTAGGTCGAAAATATAGATTTTCGTGATTTTTATTGCCGATATTTTGTGATAATTGTAAAAATTGCAAAAAACGCAAAAATTATAAAAAATATTGCAAAAATTGCAAAAAATATTGCAAAAAATGCAAAACTACAAAACTTATTGCAAAAATGGCAAATCTAAAAAATCGCAATTGCAAATTTAAAAAATTACAATTGCAATATTTGTAAAAATTGCAAAAAAATGCAAAACTACAAAAAATTAAAAATTTGTAAAAATTGCAAATATCGCAATTAGCGAACCCTCGTTATATCGAGGTTCAAGCTGTATAACAAAGTCGTTTATAACGAATTTTTAAATCAATTTGACTAAATTTGTACTGCATTACAGGTTGAACCTCGCTATAACGAACACAACAAATTTCCCGATAAATAAAGAATTTTTTTTAACTTATTTGACTAGACTCGAGTTCATTATAACGAGGTTAATCTGTAGTGCAATACAAAAAAAAATCTCTCAAATGTTTGAAGTTAATGACTGATCCCTACGAATTCGTTAAAACAAGGTTCGACCTGTTCAGTAATTTTTTTTTTTAAATTTAATTTAATTTAATACCATAAGGACAATTTGCGATTTCGAATTCCATTATTTCCTTATCCCAATCATCGTCATCTTTGTTGTTGCATTCCTGACTCCAGGACTGTTCGCGACGACCACTGGCATCGGTGCCACACGAATCATCGCTATCGTATTTATCATAGTCATCGGGTTCTTCCTCCTCATTCGGAAGGATCTTTGGTTTTTCTTGTTTGCTGAATTTTTCTCTTTTATCATCAGTGTTGTCATCTTCCTTTTTCCATATCGTCGATCCCAAAATTAATGCGTTTTCTAAGGATTTTAACACATCATCACTGATGTTTTCGCTTTGCTCTCGTGTCGCGTCATCTTTTTCATCCTAAAAGAGAAAAAAAATTATATTTTTGATTTTTTCAAAGTTTTTGTTTTAAATTTTTTCTCATGTTTTTGAAAACTGTTTTTCCTATAACATAAAATAAAAAATTGTGTCATCATTTGTCGTTAATGCTTTGCACACATTGGACACTAGTGGCGATATAAACAAATTTTAAAACCATTTTTGCTTTATGGGAAACGTAAAACAGAAAATTGCATCATCGTTTGTTCGTCGATGCATCACACGTATTATAGGGGGTTTTCAGCTGTTTTTGTCACAAACTGTTTTTTAAAAAACAGAACAAAATGGAATTAAACAACAAAAACAAGAACTTTGATTGCACCTAAATCTCTGTAAACTAAATAGTTTTGTTTTTATTTTATTACTCCGTAGAAAATAGAAATTTACCATTGATTGTTTTTGATTGCGCCCTTTCCAGTTGTTTCTTATCTCCGGATCTTTTTCTTTGTATTTCAGATTTTGCACGATTCGTGGAATTTCAGACACTGGTAATCCAAAATCATTCTATAATCATAAAAATTAAAAATCAATATATTTATATATATATCAGAAAAATGAGTTTTATATTTACTTCGTCTAAATCCAGCCTAATTAGATTGGGTAAATTATGCAATCCACTTGGTATTGTCGTAAGTTTATTATTAAATAAGTCTAACGTTTGCAGCTGCGTTAATTTGAATAGCGAGTCCGGTAATTCGGTTAACTATAAAAGAAATAATTACAAAAATTACAAAAATAAAATAACATTTAAAAATTCCAGTTTATTTTTTAATTCTGAGTGGGAAGTGATAAACTGTTTTAACTGTGATCACTCTTAAAATTTTTACTTGCAACCACACTTATTGTAGATTTACTGATTATAAATTCAAAATAAGTGAGTTGATTGTAAGAGATGTAAATAGATCTCTTTATAGTCAACTGAAACAATTCATTTATGACTTGATTTATAGTTTTTCACTCAAAATTTATATTAGTATTAAATATTAAATTAAATAATAATAAAATATGGATAACTTCTAAATGTAAAATGTGATGAAATTGATTGAACAGTTTATAAATTTATAATAAGTTGTAAATACGGTTGGGACTCGATTAAAATTTTTAATCGATTAATCAAGATATTTTAATTGTCTATTCATTGGTCTAATAAATGGGAATAAAATAATTTTTTTAATCATTTTTAAAATTTAAACAATTCTACAGGATTTGTCATTTTTAAGGAAGAAATGAATGGAAATCAGGGGTAATTCGACGAAATCAGCATAAAATTGCTAAAAATCTGTAGAAAATCGACAGATCAATATAAAATTCATTTATACAAATTTTTTATGTCGATTTTGTCTATTTCATTCATGAATTACACTTATTTCCATCGATGTTTCCCTTAAAAACGACAAATCCGGCAGAATTGTTTAATTCTCAAACATTTTACCAATACTGTTGATGTTGAATTGTTGTTTGGTTAAGTTTACACATCGCTGTGTGTCAATTGAACCAATCAGCACTATAACCACATTGGTACCACTTTGAAATCGATTAATCAATTAAAATTAAGTCAAATTTTAATCGGTTAAAGTCCCAACCCTAGTTGTAAATATAGGGTGTTTTCATGCAATATCTCACCAATATCTCACCATGCAATATCTCAAGCGTTACATAAATTCTGATATTGTGACAAATTCAATAGTGTGATCAAATTTGATTTCAGTCTAACAACAATGGAATACCATAATCTCTCTAGGTATAGATAGATCTCTTGAGATAGAGCAAAAGCGTCTATTAGAAAGTTTACCAAAGAGCCGCTATCAAGTCATAAAAATACAAACAAACTTAATAAAAAGTAACTATCGATTGATCCTACAATAAAATTTAATCACCTATCAAAGTTTAATCAGGGGGTGATTCTGGACTGAAAAAATGATTTGCAAGTTGTTCAAAGCACTAAAATCAGCTGTTTTCAAGATATAGGCATAGTCGTGATTTTTAAAAAATCAACGGCAATACTAAAATTTAAAAAAAATGCTTGTTTAAAAAATCATCGATCAAATCAATTGTAATCCATTTTCATCACATAATCACTCCCTATTAACTTTTTTCCAATCTAGACACTCCATTGAAGGATTTAGTCTATTGTTAATTTTTATTAAAGGCGCGTTCAATGTTAAAATGATAAACCGTTTATTCCATTTATCCCTCAGAATCCCATTTATTTTCGTCTATAATTTAAACGGGATTCTATGAGATAAATGGAATAAACGGTTTATCAATTTACGCGCTTCAAGTTATTGTTTGAATTTTTACCAAGTGATGGTTGTTCCTAAGTAAACTTGACCTGATCTACAACTTTTTAATTGACACTTTTGCTCTATCTGGTGTGGTTACCGAGATAGGAAATGGATATCCCATTGTTGCAAGTCTGGGGTCAAATTTGATCACATCATTGAATTCGTCATGCCTGCTTTCCTATTCGTTCCTAACATCAGAATTTATTAGGGCTGGGACTTTAAAGTTTTAATCGATTAAAATTTTGGTTGAGCGATTAATCGTTTCAAAATGGCGCCACGCGGGTGTTGCTGATTGGTTGTACATCATATGCCATAATAAATAAATTAATGGCATAAAAATTTATTTTTTTCGTAAAAATAAACTAAAAAGTAATAAAAAATTTTAAAATAAAAATTTTAAAAATACGAAAGATTAATACAGTTTTCTTTTCTAAAAATCTAAACCTATTAAAATGTAATTTTTTTGGCTAATCAAATCAATTATCTCAACCAATCAAAACAATTTTGTCAACCAATGAAAACTCGATTTTCCGTCGATTAATCAACTGATTAATCGATTAAAATATCGTAGTTAATCGATCAAAAATTTTAATCGAGTCTCAGCCCTAGAATTTATCCAACAATCACAGTTCCAAAGATATTTGGGATGAACACCTTACACGAAACACCCTATACATCAGGACAATTCTCTCCGCCAACAACCGCAGTCAACAATTTCCACTCCAGCCATTCAAAAACCAAACTGCCATTTCAAAAAAAAATACAAACCTCATTATTATCGAGCCTAAAATCCACCAAACTCTCCAACCCCGCTATACTCTTCGGCAAACACCTCAACCCATTCTTCGACAACTGACACATCTTCAACGCCTTCAACTCCCCGAAACTCTCCGGCAACTCGATCAAATCATTCTGTCCCAAATCCAAGCTCTCTAAATTCACCAAACCACCAAAATCATCCGGCAAACTCCTCAACCGATTCTCATCCAACCGCAAATCCCTCAAATTCTTCAACCGACCAAAACCTTCCGGCAACTCTTCGATCCAATTCCCGTTCAACAACATCGGATTCCGCTCCAACTCCATCAACAAACTTCCCAAATGAACTCTCTGCAAACTCTCCATCTCGCCAAAACTCTCGCACAGTCCACTCATAAAATTCCCAGCGAGGTCAAACTTGACCAACTTCTTCGCTGTTTTTCCAAAATTCTTCGGAAACGGGTTTCCTTGAAGACGATTATCCCTCAACGACAATTCCTCCAAATTCTGCGCAAGTGCGAACCATTCGGGTATTTCTTCCAGCAAGTTGTTGTTAATATGAATTTTCCTCACCAGGTGCGCACAATTGAGCGTTGGCATCAGCTGTTTGATCTTATTATTGGACAAATCGAAGATTTCCAGACAACTAAACATGGCCGCACTGCTTGGAATTGATTGAATGAAGTTTGTTTCGAGATTGAGCATGCGCAGAGACTCTAAACATCCTAAATTAATCGGTAATTTCTTCAATCTATTCTCACTAATGTCCAAAATCTCTAGTTTTCTCAACCAACAGAAACTATCCGGTAATTTTCTAAGTTCATTTTCACTCAAATCAACTTCCCGTAAATTCACCAAGCCTCCAATAGTCGACGGTAGGCGTTTTAGTGAATTATCAGCGATTTTCAACACCATCAACTGCTCAACTTCGCAAATACACGCAGGAATCTTCGTTATTTTATTCGCCGTCAGGTGGAGTTCGGTCAAACGGGTTAATAAATTGATGTTTTCCGGTAGAGAAATGAGTTCGTTACCGATTAAACTCAGTTTCTGGAGAAGTTTGAGGTTTTCGAATAAATTTTCCGGCAATTTCGTGAGGTTGTTGTGGTCGAGGATGAGAGCGGTGATGACGCGCATGTCCAGTACGGATGGCGGGAGTGCGTCGAGGTTGAGGGAGGCGAGACATAAGATGTGGTTGTCGGTTTGGAAATGGTTTTTCTTCTTGTCATCTTTGTTTACTGTTTCGAGGAATGTGGCTAGTTTGGATTCCACGCGGGTACAGGTGTCGGTTGTTGCGTCGTCCATGGTTATACGGGCATTTTCCGAAGTTGTAGCTAGGATTGAGGCGTTTTTAGTGTTGGTTTTTTGGTTTTTTGGTTGTTTATACTCACCTTTATGATTTTTTTCTCGTTGGTGGAGAGATGGGTACACGCCGTGTGCTTGTTAGTGCTAAGTTTCTGATTCTAGTTTGGTTGTGTATGGGGTGATGATGGCTGGGTTTGGAAGTGAACTGGAAATTGGAAGGGATGTGTTTATGGTGGTAGTGGGAAATGGTGGATGGGTTGTAGTGATTCTGAACGGAAATAAATGATTCTATGTGTGTATTTTAATATTTTATGGTGTTTTGAGTGTTTTTTATATGTTTAATGTAGTTTTATACAGTAAATAAAATTGTTTTTAAGTTTTTACTAATTTTTTTTTAAATTTCGTTTTGTTATCACATTTTCGCAATTCCGTAGCGGCTTGTTTACTTAAGTTGAAGCGAAAAGCTGATACAGAACAAACGGAAATAAATGATTTGATTTTTAATTCCGTCTATTTTATCACCCATTTTTGGGATTTTATGGTTAAAACTTTTTTTTGCACTTCATGTATTAACATATAAATAAATTAAAGTCGATTTCATTACCATTTTCGCTAAAACTAAAAACACAGAATCGCACCAGTTTTTAGTAAGGCTGTTTCAGCAAAGAGATGAGACTGACAGAAAAACGAACAGAAAATATTTCCGTTTATTTAATAATAAATTTTTATAATATATATCATTAAAAAACGTAATATAATAACATTAACTACATATTTTATTACATCTAAATAAAATAACTCTGATTTTATAAAATCTTCCGTTTTATCCCCGACTCGCACCAGGTTTTAGTAAAGATGCTGCAGCTGATGGAGTTTAGCATTTGAAAAGGAAAATATTGAAGTGTAATTAATTGAATGGCGCAAGGATTGACGACCAACGATGCCTTACGCAGACTCCACACGGATATCAGACTCGAATTGGAAAAACATAAAGTAAATTTAAAACCCAAAAACTTTTTAACTCATCTAATCCCCTCAATTTTTCAATCATTACAGGAAAATATGGAAAAAGAAGAAAGAAATTGGTTAAAAACAAAAACATGGAAATGGGATGCGTATTATCATAATAGTCATTATTCGATGTTCTGCTGGATTAATGGCTCGATACTAATTTTAGTCACATTATTTTTACTCGTGTGTTACGGTATCAAGAATGAACCAAAGTAATATTTGGTGAAAATTATTAAAATTGTGATTTTTTGTACTGATTTTATTTTTTGTTTGTATTTTGCAGTGATCATAGGCAAATAACAGGAGCGATATTTATTGTAATTATTACAGCAATCAATATTTTCATAGTTGGTTTTGATAGTCGGTTGAGACAACATGAAATAAGAGATAGAGCCGTGAAGTTATTATCTTTTATCAAAGGTTGGAGTTGTTTACTACCTCAGTCCGAAATAAAAAAAACTTCGGATGCAACCATTATTACTACAGTCGAGTTCACGTATAAGAACTCCGCATAAAGGAGCCCATTTCAAATTTCCCGATTTTTCCTCCATTGATTTACATGTAATTAAAGTCCATTTTAAAAAAATTCGAATAAAGGAGAAATTCGCTTTTATGACCATTTTGTGATTTTGGCTCGGGTATGAGAACTTTCCAGCAAATCACGCCATATATACACAGTTTATTCCTTACTCTCAAGATCTAAAAATGGAACAATGGCTTCTAAACGACGTAAATTATCAATTGGTGATTTTCAGAATGCCTTCAAAACTATCAAAGCAAAAGAAATAGCTAAGAAATATGGGATCGGTTAGTCAACTGATGTATTAAAATAATTTTTATTCTAAAAATAAGCTATTTTTAAGCAAAAGTAGCTTATTTACAGTATCTAAATACATAAATACACATTTTCAGCAATTTTTGCATATATTTTTTGAATTCGGCTGTTAGAGCACTCCGGATATAAGAGTATAGATTGGACAATCCTATTTAAATAATATTTATTTCCTTCGTTAATATATAATTATCTGCGTCATATATTATTAGCAGAATTATAAATTATTTCATGATTCTAACATTCTGCATTAAAAAAAAAAGATAAATCCATGCAATGCACCACTTATCACTGCATCCAACAATTCAAAATGACAATGATGATTAATTCCATAAATAACAAACCCCACCCACCAAAAACCCAAAGAAAAAAACCCAAAAAACATCGCCTCACTTTGATTATCTCGTATCCAAAAACCCATCAATCTAAGCCTATTACCCCAACCCATTTCGCCCTCGTGCATAAATAAAAGACTTAAAGTTAAACACTTATTCGACCCACATTAAAATTATTTATACAATAAAAAAAAAAAATCAGAGCATTACGAATCACACGTGATCTTTATGAGGTACTTGTCCCTTTATATTGACCCATAAATCTACTACCTGTCTAATAAAATTAAAAGGAGATATAAAAAAAAAGTGTGTAGGAGAAGAGTTTTACATTTGAATTTCAAATGGCGGAACGAGGGGAAGTTTAGTAATAGAACACAATTACAGAAAAGGTCAGCAAAGAGATTATTGTCCAACGGGGAAGTCTATCACTCTTATCTATAAACAGCGCCAACCGACACTAGCAACACCGCGTGGCCAATTACGGGCTCATGAATAAAAGCGGCGCCAGCGGCTCACAGACGCTTGATTTCCACCACCGGGGACGGATGTCTCGCGCGCAAAAAAAAAATTAGGCCGAGATAAAATTGATGAGAGCAAAAATACGCATCTGTTTTGTTCCTACGCTCTTTAGTTTTTGATGTAATGATTACAGAAAGTGTTGTAGAGAATTTAACATTTTTTAACACTGCTTTAAAAGCGCTCGAGCTTTAATTCGTGAGTTTAAAGTGTGGTGTTGGTGTAGAACGTTGAAGTTATGTAAAAGAGCTGTCGTTGCATTTTAGCAAGCGGAAGTTGAATGTTTTTTGGTTTTTTTCCTCTTTTTTTAAGTTTTTGAAGTAAGTCCCAGAGGATAAAGAAGGAAAAAAAAAAGCACTTTCTTAAAAGTGACTTTTATGGTTATTTTCCTTAGATCCAGAGTGCTTTCAGAGAGTCGCGAGTACCCTTCTAGTGATTGCAGGCGGCCATATTGGATTCCGATAGATTGCGCATCAATTGTGATGCAAAATTGGGGGTTTGGCTCTATTATATGTAGGAAATGACAAACAAAAATGGTTTGTCATTTCCGACATCGATATTAAAGGGAAAGTTCGATAAATATTTTGTCATGTTGTATGAAATTATGAGTGTAAACAAAATAATATTTGTTATAAAATTAATGTTTTTTGTAATGTTAGTTGTAACTTGTATAATGATCATGTGTAAATCATATGTTAAATGTGTATTAAATTTTGGAAACCTTGTTTGTTTTGAAAGTGATGAATTATAGGAGTTTGACGTCACAAGTTCCATTTCCACCAAATTCCTATGAGCAATCATCATGTGAGAATTTTGTTTCTCATCCAAAAACAACATGGATGTTTATTTGTTTGGTTTGTTCTCCACTAAATATGATTGAGTTTTAAAAATATACAATTCCAATTTTAAAGACGCACCAAACACTTTTTAAATGAGAAAGAAATACTATACCGATGTAAATCGTTACATTGTATGCACACACACACCAAATCCATGTGACTAAAAAAATTGTTAGATACATAATTCTGCCTAATTTAGTAGCAAAAGTTGTCCAACTTTCATACACCTATGGCAAAAATTAGAACTTCAAAAGTCTATATTATATGCTTTTAAAGTGATTAAAAAGTGTTGCCGTTTTCTGGTCGTTTTAGTGGGTCTAATCGAAGAGTATCTAAAATTTATATAAATGATGGCTAAATTTAATGAGTTTAAATGAAAAGTGGCTGAAAATTAAATCGATAGTTGCTAAATTTAATAAAAATTTATCAATCATTGATTTCAATTTTAGCCACTCTTCAATTAGACCCACTAAAGGACTAGAAAAAAGCGACACTTTTTAGTAACTTTAAAGCCTTTAGATTAGGCAAAAAAATTTACAGTTTGTACACCCTTGGCCAAAAATTCCCTCCTTTAATTAATTACTTTCGCCACCGATAGAGGAGAAGGCGCTACCACTCTGACCAAAGGTAGCATGGTCAGCAAGGAGACTGTGTGTAGCAAGGATTGAATCCTACCGTAGAATTTAAATCTTTACTACCCACAGGTCCCTTTGGTCCCATACTCCCATTGATAGCGCCTTTTCCTCTAGCGGCGGCGAAAATAATTAATTGAAGTAGGGAAGTTTTTTTTGTCCATGGTTTTTTTTTTGTCCATTCAAAACTCATCCGAGGTACTCAGTCTTTGGTCACGTAATCCCTTTGTTGGCATCCCATAAAGCCTTTGTCGGCTAGATAACCACCGATTAGAAGCAAGAAAAACATAGTACACACAGACTGCGTTAACACAATGCACAGGGTGGAACAAACGTCTGGACCAGACCAAATAATTTCTAAATGATTAAAGGGATAGTGCAATGAAAATTATAATTTTGTAGTTAAATCTATAGATGAACTAGTAAACAGCAGAAAGTATGCCTAGTTACAATTTTATGACTCACTACAAGCTGTATTATTAGATGTAAGTACTTTTCTTTGTCGATTCTGAAAACCTCATTTCAAATTTGGCCGCCATTTTCGAACGTTTCAATGACGTCATAACAGGGGTTCAATGTTGTGTACGGCGTGTTCTGGTACAGCAACCCATGTTGCTCAGCACAGTGCGAATAAAAGGGTTTTGTTCTGCACAATAAACAATAGCTGCGTTCAATGCTCAGTCTATTCTTCCAATTCTACAGTGTTAGGCCCGAAGAAAATGGAATATCCTTGCCAATTTTAGGTGCTTAACTTTGGCAATTGGCTTTTCTTGTTGTTTTGGTACTGCTTTTGGTGCAGTTTCATGTGCACAACAATGCGTATGTGCCAAATTTTATCTTACATTTTACTCGGGCTAATTGTTGTGTGCCTGAAGCAAAGGGCCAAAATTTTGGGCACCCAATTTTGATACTCATTTCCCTCGGGCCTTATGAATGAAGCCATAATAAAATACAGCTTTTACAAACGGAAACGAGGGATAAAAACTGACTAAGAATCGGAAGAATCGGAAAAATCTGAAGAATTGACTGAGCATTGAACGCAGCTAATAATACGTACATAATACATCATTTTGAATGGGTATAAGGTAGTCATAACATTTTTTTTAATTTTTTCCTTTTATTAAATTACATGGTGACGTTTTATTTCGTCGTGCAGCAACAAAACAAATCGTCCGCATAACACTCTTTGCATTCGTGGCAGCCGGAAGATTGGTCTTCGTACTTTAAGAGACTTTTTCCGGTACGGTACAGTAATTTCCAAACTATTTTGTAATTGTATTTTATTATTACAGGTCGAACCCCGTTATAACAAACTTCAATATAACAAATTCCTCGTTATAGCGAATTTTAAATTTCATTTGGTTGGTCGCCCTATTTCTCCTATGCTAAAAAATTTCACTATAACGAATTTCATTATAGCGAAATTTCAGTATAACGAACTAAAATATGAACCGGAAATGCCTTTTTTCTCGTTATAACGAACATTTCCGGTCGAAAATATCGATTTTTGCGATTTTTATCGTCGATATTTTGCCCCCGAAGGGTAAAATTTGGTCGAGCAACTTTCGATATCGTCAGAATCCTCCTCAAACAGCATTTTTAATGGTTCTCGACTTTTGTTACTTCCATCTGTTTAATTCTAGACCAAACAATCTTTTTTTTTTCGTTCGTTTTTTACGAATTTTTTTGCTATAACGAATTATTCTCGCTATTACGAACAAATTCGCTATAACGGGGCTTTCAGTTTAACGAACCCCCGTTATGACGAACAAATTTTTATTCCCCGAGCAGTTCGTTATAACGGGGTTCGACCTGTATTGAAACAATTGAAATCATTGTTGAAGTTACTATTGAAACAATTGAAATCATTGTTGAAACCATTGTTACACTAGAAAACAACACAAACATTTCCCAAGAAAAACTCCATTGCGATTACACCACAAACCCAACAGACAGCAATACACAAAACTTTAATATTCAAAGTCAATAATTTAATTTCATGCAACAAATTAAATGTAAATAAGACATCAAACTAAAAAAAAACAAATCAAAGCAAAACAAACAAACCAAAAAATTAAAAAACCAAGTCAAAGCATCAACAAATCCACCAATAAATTATTAACCCAACTTCCCCTTCATTTTAATAATTGTCCCCATTAAAGCACACAAAATTTGAATCTCCCACATAAAAAAACTCAATTTTTATATTTAAAAAAATAATCCCAATGTACACACACCGTAAGAGGATTCCAAGATTTTTGTCTTCGTTTTTCAATTTTCTTAGTGAATTTCATGTTTGCACGGGAAGATGAAAATGATAAAAAATTAAACCTGTTGCCAAAGTAAATCCGTGTGAGGCATTTGGTAAACAAGAGGTAAATTATCGTTTCGACTCGACAATTTGTCACGTGAAAACACTCGAATTGAAGTTTAGTAGTTTCTCGAATGCGGCGTAGTTCGCGAAGGCCAGGTCTCGAGAGGACACTTTGCACGAATTTCACATGAACGTATCGTATCTTGTAGTGGCTAGTCGGTTAAGGATTCTTTTCATTCGATGTTTTAATTATGTATGTACAGTATGTAGGTGAATGAGTCAATGTCCACTCCTACGGTAGATTCAGACTGACATTCGGACTTGATGATAATCCTACGACAAACAGGACGGCTGTAACATTTATGCCAAAATGTTGCTTTGAAACTTACAGTAGGCACATTCCATTATTCTGTGTGTTAGGTCATGTGTAGTGTTAGAAATTACAAATCAGTGCTCAAATTTCAT
>JAQFZO010002092.1:0-13232 GCA_034695885.1 Geophilus flavus
GAGAAAAAGTCGACTGGGTTTATTCCCACGCTCATTACCCCTCTGTGGAAACCCCTTGCATTTTAGCACTCGGGTTAAAATGCCGTTTATACCGCTGAATCACCGTGTTTCTCATTAAAACCTTGAACTTAAATGTAGGTACTTTAATCATGCTTTAATATAGTCTAGTTTTATGAACTTTATTGAACTTTAATCCTCTTTAATCGAATGAGTGTCTCATTTCAGCCCTCTGATTCTGTTTCACAGATTTCACGCGAGATGGCGCTTGGGTGTTCGAGTTTTTTGTTGACGTTTCCAAGGCAACGATCTCATTCTTTTTCTTTGCCCATCACATTGGACCATGGCTGAACATCGATACCAAAGAATATTGAGATAAATACATAACTTTCCTAAATTAAATTTGATTACATCATTGCATAATGGCTGTAGTTGCGAGCGATGTCAGCAGTATTTTAGAAGAAATGGGATGGGACAATTCGTATTCATTACCAACAGCAAATCAGGCCAATGCTAAACTTGAAATTGAGGTTTAAAATTTTAAATTGATGAATTTTTATCTCATTCAGTTTATAATAATCAAATAAATTAATTATTCTAGGTTCGAGAAAAAGGGCTGGAACTTGTAAATATTCGAAACGACTTAGAAAATTACAAAACCAGAACCAACAACATCAGAGAACATTTGAAAAATATAAAAAATGAGTATTCGCAAACGCAGGTAAAATCAAGAAATTGAAAAAAAAATGTGCAAGAATTTTTAAATTATTTATTTATTTAAATTAGCAATTGATTAAAGCCAAACAAAAGGAAATGGAGGCCGAAGATCACATGTTTCAATTAGCGTATCGAGAAGACGAGTGGTTGGCGAGTGATATGGAAAAATTGCAGAAACGAATGACGGATTTGGATGAGAAATATGAAAGGCAAAGTGTAATTATGACGTGTAAGAATAGTTTAAAACAAAAAAAAATAATTTTTATATTATTTAAAACAGAACTTAATTTCCAAACAACAAGAAAAACTACACGAAATGAACGAAGGATTGAAAATAGACGAAAAAGCGTTAATCCAATGGCTCGATGAGGTTTCGTTGCATGATGACAACCTGTTGGCTTTACAGCGGTACACCAAACAAGATGAACAAAAAATGAAGGTAAAAATTGAGCTAAAGTAAACAACCAAAATTTAATTAAAATTTTTGTTATAGGAATTGGTAATAAAAATCAGAGGATTAAACGATACTTTGGGAGACGAGAAGAAGAAACTTGCAGAATTGGTTACGGAATATCGATGCTGTCAGGTGAATTTTGATGATTTGTTTCGATTTTTTATCAATTTTTAATCAAAAACCTGTTACTTTTCAGATGGAGATGAATAAAACAGCTGAAGAATATACTCAGTTACACGAAGAGCGACATGGTGTGATTAAACAGTGGGAAGGATCGATTACGCAAATGAAGGAACGTGATAGAGAAATAAATGGAATACTAGCTGTTGGTTTTTACTTTTATAGCCGACTTTAGTGTTTTTTTAACGACTTGATCGTGTTTTCCGATCGATTGTAGGATATGTCTCAAATTCGTACGGAGTTACAGGAGAAAATGGTGACCGAGGAATCGAAAATAGAATTTTTAAACGAACTTAAACGTGACAATCAAAAAATTGAAAGGGAAATGCTCCTCGGTGACCATGATTTAGCAAAGTTGAGGGATAAGAATCGGATTTTAAAATCACAATTGGATTTACAAAGTGACGATGTAAATTTTTTAGATTTTTTCTTTTAAAGAAAAATTTAAATTACTGATTTTTTTTTATAGTTACGGACAATTACCTCACAAATAAAACGATGCTCGGCGGATTTAATGAGTCTGAAAGAAGAAATCAAGCAGTGTAAAGAATTAAATTTAAAAACAAAAGAAAAGTAAGACCAGAATAATAATAAATAATGGAATAATGGAATGTTGATACAGTATGTTACAATTTTAGGCGTGAACAACAAGTCGAAAGAATTGCCGAACTGACAAAATCGCTGGAAAACGTTAAAGGAGACTTGATGTCTTCGGATCAGAAGGCTAATGCCAGTTATAAATATTTCCAATGCATGGAATCCAGACAAAAAACATTGGAATTTGAGTTAAATCGTATGATGGACACACGCTACCATAAAATACAAGAATTAGAAAAAGAAAGAGACAACGAGAAAACACTCACGAGTGAAATTCAGGGCTGCAGAACGTCGATTCAGAATTTAAAAAAACGTTTGTCGTCTCTGGAAAAAATGGCACAACGTCAGGAAGAAGTCATCTACGGACAAGATGTTGTGATCCAACAACTCGAGGACAGAATAAGTCGAATTACCGGAAACACGAGAGCAGAGGAGAAAAAAGCGTTAGAGAATAAAGTTGCTAAATTAGAAGACACTTTAGAGAAAAAGGAATCTTCTTGTAACTTCTTGAGGCAACAAATTAAGTATTTAGAAGATGACGGGTGGCGAATAAATCGTGCGTTGATGAAACAAAAAGATGTTCAGGCAGATTTGAATGTGAAAATGAAGGATCTGGGAATGGAAATCGAAACGGCCAATCTGGAATTGAAAGCTCTCGTTTCTAAGAAACAAGTATGGAAGAGAAAATTAGAAAAATATATTTTTAATTAAATTATTTTTATTTATTTATTTATTTATTATTTTAGAATTTAATTGTTGAAGAAAATATGCAGAAGTTGCACATTAAAAAACTAAAGGAAGATCTCACGTTGAAAGTAGACGACGTAATGAATTTGGAAAGGCAGAAACTTGAACTGGATAAGGTTTTCGTTGTCGTTTTAATAATTATTTATGAAATTTATAATGGGAAATGTTATTTTAGCTCGTGAAAGAACATCATTACGATATCGATACGCAACACGAAATGTTACGAGCGCAATACATAGCTATCGAAGAGGAACGGCATTTTTTGCAAGTGGAATTGAACAACCACAAGGCGAAAATAACAAAACTAAAGAATAGGTAACTCGTATAATTTCACTTTAAGGAAAATTTGTGAATTTTTAAAATTGTTTTTAGGTATGAAGTGTTTGTCAGCAGTATGACTGACTGTCAAGATGCAGAAGCGCCGGAAGACGACATAATTTGTCACGTGCAGTACTTCATCAAAGTAATTATTAGTAAATACGTTACGCAAAACTTTACGGAATGTTGTGACAACTGCCTTGATTTATTAACATCAGGCAGTGCGAAAGAAACAAAATCTTCAACTCGCGGGTGATAAATTAGACGAACAGGTTCTTAAAGCCGAAAGAGAAGTGACAGCGTTGGAAAACACGTTGAAACTGATGAACACGAGCAACGACAATTTAAGACGATCTTTTAATCCAGTCACAAAATCGAGTGAGTCTTATAACTTGACGTTCGATTAATTAAGAATCTTGACTCAAAAAATTATAAATCTAACAGGTGAAGAACATGAAGAAAAACAGCAGTTGGAGGATCAGCTACGAATGAGTAGAGAGAAACAAATAATAAGAAAAAAAGAAAGGAACGAATTACTTAATCAAGTCGAGGTATTTTTAATTATTTAAAAAATTCCTAGATAAATGAAATAAATTTGTTTATAAAAATCATCTAGCAATTGGGCCAAAAATGTGAGGCGATGGAAGAAGACGAAAATCGATTGAACTACAACTGCAGAGAATTCAGGGATCACATGAGCAATTTAGGAAGACGTATGGGAGAACAGTATGCGAAACTCGACAGAGCGACCAATTTGAATACCAAATACTTGACGGCGATCAGACCGAGAGATAAACCGAGAGTTAAGTTGCTAATTGAGGTAAAGTATGGCAGTACTGTATAAATCAGTACGGTATTTAATTGTAATTAATATATTTTACAGTATGATTTTGATCTGCGCATTCTACGCGACGCCAACAAATTTTTGGTTAAATCGTTCGAGCAGTTTTTAACCGACAAACCAGCTTTATACGAACAAGCAGATGAGTTGTTTCAAGAAGTTAAATTACCCCCGTTGAAAGTCTCGCTGACGGATGAAACCACATCTTCACTTTCCGCGCTTTCCAACGCGTCGTTCTGCACGGACCACGGCAATATGACGTCGTCCGATGCGTCACGAAGCAGCGTAATCAACATCACTTTCCCAGGTTGGCTTGTCGTATCGAATTTATGCACCGTCGTTATCATCGTAATAAAATTTAATTTTGATGTTACAGAAAAAATTCCAAAGAAAACGCTATCACTCGACGACGTGACCAAATTTTCAAAGCCACAATTGGCCCGATGCGGCTCGGAAACGGTGCAAACTGCCAGATCCAAACGAGTAAAAGACGCGAGAAAGGCTCCGAATGAAATTCATACGTTTAGAAAACCGCGTAAAACGTGTTCTCTCGGATCGACAATGTCGGATGACCGTTTCTTTTTTTAATTTTTTACTGTTAATTTATTTTCACTTTTTTTTGTAATAAAAAGTTTTCGTTTAATAGAAATTTTGTATAAATACCTACGGTATATACATAGAAATACAAATTATCGAGTAAATTTTAAAACTGATATCTGCAAATCGGCATAGCGTCAGAAAGTGATTGGAATTCTTTGGGCGTAGAGAAATTGTTTATCAAATTATTAAACCAAACATTGTACCCAAATCACATCATTCGAATGCTGCAGTAAAAGCAACTTGTTTGGGATGTGCATAGGATGTGTGTCTTTCTAGTTTCTGGGTTAAACCAGGTTAAACTGATAGAAAAAGCAATTAGAGCTGAGATTTTGTAAATTAGTTACAAAAAAAAAATTTCTCCGTACTTGTGCTTCTGGAACTCGTTCTGGAATCATCATCATCTAGTCGTAATTCACCGAAATCCCAGAAGAGGGCACACTTGCCGGAGGACGCCTTTGCAAACGATGAATTGCATTAGTCTGGTCTTTCTCGTCCGTTTCCTCTTCTAGGAATAGTAAATCGATTTATCAACATCTGTCTTCGTCTCTTCTGCTCACGTTTGAGTCTGCTTAAAAAGTGAGTTTTCTACTCAAAACGAATTTAATCGATTAAGATCTAAATTATTTTTCAGTGTTGAACTTAAAATGCGCACATCAGACATATGAATGGGGCAAAATCGGAGCCCAGAGCGAAGTTGCAAACTTATTAAAAGATGGCAACGGCGAATTTGAGATAAATCCTGATCAGTATTACGCCGAAGTATTAATTACGAATTATACGATAACCATTTCCTATTTAAAACAAATTTTATTTTTCAGTTATGGATGGGAACACATCCCAGCGGCCTGTCGATGGTTTTAGAGAGCCAGAACTCGTATTTATCGCTCTGGGATTGGATTCAAGAAAATAAAAATTCATTAGGAGATAAAGTCATTCAACGATTCGGTATCCAATTACCATTTTTATTTAAAGTTCTGTCCGTAAACAAGCCGCTTTCGATTCAGGCTCATCCGAACAAGGTTTTATTCAATTTTTTTATTTTTCAAAAACATTTATATTAATTAATATTTTTCCCATAAATTTACAGTCTCACGCTGAGCAACTACACGAAGAAAGACCCGATATTTACAAAGATTCGAACCATAAACCCGAAATGGCGATTGCGTTGACGCCCTTCGAAGTTTTATGTGGATTTCGCGTGGTAGATGAAATCGTGGAATTTTTACGAAATATTCCGGAATTACGAACCGTTGTTGGGGAAAATAACGCTAAAAGCTTAGAAAGTGGGCAAATAAACGCCCTCAAAACTTGTTTTCGTGCCTTAATGACAAGCTCTGATGACGTTGTAAAAGAAAAATCAAAGGATTTGGCCGACAGATTTTCAGCTCAAGGTAAATAACTCATACGCTTCGCTGCTTTTTTAATTATAAAATTTAATTAATTTATTTTATTTTATTTCATTTAGATACTGAGGGCAATTCTCTCAGTAAATTATTTCTTAAAATTTACGCACAATTTCCTGGTGACGTTGGATGTTTCGGGATTTATTTTTTTAATTACATTAAATTAAAACCCGGTGAAGCCATTTTCTTAGCCCCAAATGAACCACACGCTTATCTAGAAGGCGGTAAATAAAAATAAAAAATTAAATTAAATTAAAGTAATTTGTAATAAAATAATTTTTTTTTCGTTTAGATTGCGTAGAATGCATGGCATGTTCCGATAACGTTGTCAGAGCTGGTCTTACGCCTAAATTCAAAGACGTAGAAACGTTATGCAACATGTTAACGTACAAAACTGGTTCTGCATTGGATCAGTTGTTTCAAGGAAAACCCCTCGATAAATATTCTACCCTGTTCTCACCACCAGTGCCTGACTTTGCTATAATTAAAACATATGTAAGTATTGTGTTTGTCATTGAAAAATTCGCATATTAATTTTTTTAAAAATTTATTTCAAGATTCGTGAGGGAGACGTGAACAAGTGTCAGTTAAGGGATTTAGATAGTGCGAGCATTATTCTTTGCGTGCAAGGACTAGCCGAGGCGTCCGTAGAACCTGGGATAACTAGTTTGTGGAGCCGCGGATCTGTTGTTTTTATCAAGGCTTCCGTTTTGATTGATATAAATATCAAAAGTGGAGATTTGTTATTATTTAGAGCATTTGGAAATGTGTGATACGTGATAAAAATAAAAATTATATATTTGATATGTGATTAAATATTTGTTGATGTTATTGTGAATTGTTCTCGTCAGATGGCAGATTCAATCTGTTGTAGCTTTCGGTCAAGTCGGCGCTTTTCCATTTCTGCTTTTCGATTACATACTCCGAGTAGTATTGAGATCACGTGACCAATCTGATTGACATGGAAAAAAGTTTGTGTTTGTTTTGTTTATTATGCGATTAGAAAATTAGTTATAGTTCATACGGTAGATTTACAAATTCAAACATGACACAAGAAAGCAATACTTCAAATTCTGGAAAAGAGTCTAGCAACGATGCAAGGCAAAGAGAAAAAAGGGATAGAAACCTGCCACCTTCGAAGGTATCCCTTCGATATTCATCACGCGTAATTTTCTTGAAACTTTACTTTATCGTCATAATTACTGAAAATATTTACCTTTTCAATTTGCAGGTTGTAGTAAGAAGACTCCCACCTACTATGACACTCGATATTTTTACGGAACAAGTGGCACCGCTTCCAGAACACGATTACATTTATTTTGTTAAAGCCGATATGAGGTAGCGATTCATGTTAATGAATGATTTTCTTTCTTGCAATTGGTCAAATTTAATTTCTTTGCAGTTTATCTCCAAATGCATTTTCGAGAGTGTACGTCAACTTTATTAACCAGGAAGAAATCTTTACTTTTAAAGATAAATTCGATGGCTACGTTTTTGTTGATCAACACGGTATGGTCACGTTGTGTTATATTGTGAATATTTTGTAATTAATTCTCACCTGTAGGTAATGAATACCCTGCGGTTGTTGAATTTTCACCGTTTCAAAAAATCCCGAAAAAGAAAGCCAAGAAGAAGGATACAAAGTGTGGCACTATTGACACTGGTAAATAGATGTGCCTGCTGCAATTTGCAGAATGTATTAATTAAATCCTTTTTTTTTTAATATACTTAATAGATCCAGATTATTTGAAATTTATCGAGTCTTTACAAAATCCCGAAGAAGTTGTCTTACCGACGGCTGAAAGTTATTTGGAAGAAATTGAAGCTCGAGAACGAGAATTAAAAGGTTTTTATTTAATTTCAGATATTGTTTGATGTTGATTATTATTACAATTATTATTTAATTTATTTTATATAGCGAGCAATGGAATTCTGCGCGTCACAACTCCCTTGATCGAATACATAAAACAGAAAAAAGCTGAAAAAATGGTAATTTTTGTTCATAAACATTTTTTTTTTTTAAATATTTTAAAATCAACATTATTTTGCATTTTCAGAGATTCCGTGAAGAAAAACGAGAAGAACGTCGTCGTCGCGAAATGGAGCGCAAACGAATCAGGGACGAAGAACGCAAACGGCGCAAAGCTGAAAAAGAGAAAGAAAAAAGCAGAGAAAGTGACAAAGACGATGGGAAAAAATCAGAATCAGAGAAAACAAAGAGCGAACCAGTTCTAAAAGTAACGCACATCATTTCACCACAAAATGTTTTTAAAAAATTAAAATAATTTTATTTCCAGTTACTAAAAAATCCAGACGACGGAAAAGAAAAATCAGAAGCCCCTACTGCAAGCAGAGACAAGCCAAGTCGTCCGATATCGGACTGGGAAAAAGAGAGACGTCGACGAGATGAAGAGCGACAAAGACAACGAGAAAAACAGAGAGAACGCGAACGTGACCGTCGGGAGCAGAGAGAGAAAGACCGAATGGGAAGGAGAAACGAAAACAGACAATCGACCGGATCGAAATACCAAGATTGGAAGAAAGATGACTCGACCAAAGGATTCAAAGACGGCGGCGACGACAAACATGAAGAAAAAGACCGCGGGAAGAAAACGGAGACCCGCGGTAAAAATTCTAGCGGTTACGATCATCAGTGGAACAAAAACAGACGATGGGATGACGATAGATTCAACCGAAGAGGAATAAGCGGTGTCAAACCGTTCGAAAGACGAGGAGACTTTAACAGAAAAGGACAAGATTGGAAAAATGAAAAACGGGAAGAAGTAGAGAAAGAAAAAAGCGAAGAAGCGAGTTTGGGAGCTAAGAGTAAAAGCGAGGACGAGGCGAAGGAGGTAAATAAGAAAGTGTAGAAATGTTGGACGGAAGCGAAGATTTGGGTTCGGACGAGCGAAAGTTTGATGATGGGAAGGAAAACGGAAGACAAGATCCGAGAACTGAAAGACGGATTAAAAACAAGGATCGACCTTCGTTGGAGTTGTATAGACCCGGAATGCGCAGGATGCAAAGAAACAGTCCGCAAAAAGATACGCAAGTCGGCGGAAGTGCGAGTTCATCTTCCAGTCCCAGTCCGACACCAAACGTGACAGGAAAGGGATCAAATAATGATAATAACGACGAGGATTGATTTACAAGATTTGTTTTGAGTTGTAATAATTGATTTAACAGTGTTTATTACTAATTATACAATAAAGTGTTGCGATATGTCATAGCAACGCGTTTTTTTCAATTGTAATACGGTACGCCATTTTGAGTGGTTGTGTTCTGCTAACCGAGGCATAAAAGAGAAAAATGTGGTGGGAAGTACTTCCGAGTGGTTTGATTATTATGCTTTGTTTTTTGGTGCCTCCGTTTGCGATTAAAGGAATCAATTATTTATATATGGGAAAAGTAAAATTTGAATTTTAAATTTTTTAAGTTTTCATTTTTTTTTATTTGAAAAAAAATATTTTAGCCTTGCCAACGTTGGTATGTGGAGAGTAAGTTTAGTGAAGCTATGTTTAAACGCGACGAGAGGCTTACAGGGTTCGCTTATAATACCCTCGTAAGTCATAACTCATAAGTCATTATATTTAAATTTTAAATTTTTGTTTTATTTTTAAAATTAAAATTTACAGGGATTGGAGGCTGTAATGGACATAGAGGAGCCTCCAGAAGAAGAAAAGGCAGCTATAGTCAAAACAGATGCCTTTAGATTGTAAAATATAAATATTTATTTATTTATTTATTTTTATTTTTTTCAAAGATAAATTTTAAAAGTAAATTTCATTTACAGCGAAAAGTTCTTGAAGTCTTTTAGACCTGAAAAAGAAAAGGAAAAAGAATCCGAAGCGCCTGAAGAAGAGATGAAGGATGAGAAAAAAGAAGAAAAAAAAGCGGAATAATAATTGAAATGAAGATATCTTAAAAGATTTGTTCTGCGTTTAGACGATTTCTCATTGGTTGTTTGTAGAACGAGTTTCAAGCATTAAATGGACGGCTGACGGCGGCGGCCATTAGCTGCAGTTTGGTTGCAATATAGTTTTGTTTTTTTCAATTATACACAAATATCATGTGGTGGGAAGTTCTGCCTAGCGGGCTTATCATTGCAGCATGCTTTTTGGTTCCACCTTTTGCGATTAAAGGAATCAATTATTTATATATGGGAAAGGTAAATAAATTTGAGCACTTTTAGCTTCTGCTCCAAGTTTACTTTTTGCTTTAGGTTTACCGTTGATTTTAATGATGTTTATTAATATTGATTTTAATTATCTTTTCAGCCATGTCAACGATGGTATGTCGAGAGTGAATTCAGTACGAATATGTTCAAGAGAGATCAGAGATTGACTGGTTTTGCCTATGATACAAATGTATGCAATTTTATTTGTGGCTAAAGCAATATAATTTTATTTTAACGGTTTATTATATTTTTATTTATTTTTATTTTGTAGGGTTTGGACACTATTCCGGATGAGGCTCCCAAGACACCTAAGAAGAAGAAGTAAATGATGACCCACCTAGGAGGCGCTGTATAAATACACTGTAGATTGTTTGATTATGTTGATAATTAAAAAAAAATTGAGAATGTGTAAATGTAGAACTGAATAAATCTATATCGACTGAAACAAGCGAGAAATTTATTTTTGCAGCAAAATAAATCAGTTTTTTCGTAAATCATTAATATTTATTTGATTTTAAAAATTTTTTCTGCACACGAACAAAATTAATGAAAAATAATTGCCATTTTTTCAATATATTAATTAACCATTAATAATTAAGCCATAAATAAATAAAAAAAATGTTAAGTGCTTAGAGTGTAGTTCCAATTTCGACCACGAAACGGCGCCGGATACAGCGTCATTCTCCCAATGTGCTTTTACCAATGCAGCCATTTTAGTCCAAACAGGGTCCTCCAGACGGGACAAAAACTTCTATTGCTTATTTTTTAATCTACAGAATCGCGTTCATCTTTAAAAAAAAAAAAATCAACTCAGTGGCTCTTGCCACGGAATGCATGCCTATGTCCAGCTTAAACAAAACACCGCTGCAAGAACAGCAAAAGTCCGACGAGAATACGAATAACAATCACAACCATAGCAAGAAAAGACGAGCCTCAGAGAACAGGAATCATAATTTCGATTACCCACAATCGAAAAGAATTAAGGAAAACGAAATGAGTGATGTTCCAGTGCCCAAAAGGGCAAATTTCTCTGCCCTTAACAATCCAAATGGAGTGAGCAAATCACCTTTAGCCAACAACAAACCGGGAGGAACCAAGAAACTAATCATCAAAAATTTTAAAGGTGATTGATTAGTCAAATTTAAACGGAATTCACGAGATATAAACATTCTGTCACTATTAAATCAAAAAAAAATTCAATCCTTTAAACAAATATTTCATTCGAGACTCAGTTTTTAATTCTGTTTGTAAACAACGGAGTTTTTTTTTTATTTCATGGGTATTTGTATAGAACGTAATTTCTTAGATAACTCTATTTTTCTATTTCTATTTAAGGGTCGTTAGGTTATAATGTTAAATATACCCGTGAAAATTACTTCTAATTATGAAATTTATGTGGTTTTAATATTTTTTATTACGTTTTTTGATATTAACTCGTATTTTTTTTAAATCTTTATAAATAGAAAAACCTAAACTACCGGAAAATTATCAAGAAGAAACTTGGGATAAGTTAAAGGAAGCAGTGATAGCAATCCAAACATCAAAATCGATTTCTTCAAGTCTCGAAGAACTGTATCAGGCTGTCGAAAATATGTGTTCTCATAAAATGGCAGCGACACTTTACGAAAATCTACGCGTGCTTTGTGAAAATCACATCAAATCCAACATCGACCAATTTGTACTATATCCTTTTTAAATTATAAATCGAAATTTTTTTAAAAATTATATTTCATTATTTCGTATTAAAATTCGAAATTTTAAAATTTCAAACGAAAAAATGAAATATAACTTTTACTATAAATTTAATTTTTTATATTTCCTTAACTTTTATCACTGAGTCTATGGATAGTTTATTCTTTCTGAAGAAAATGAACGACTGTTGGTTAGCACATTGTAGGCAAATGGTAAAATTCACATTGAAATGTTTATGATTTTGGTTACTAATGTTTTTTTTCTCTCTTTTAAAAATAGATCATGATTAGGAGTATATTTCTTTTTTTAGACCGTACTTACGTACTCCAAAATGCTGCGATAATATCAATATGGTAAAAAATTAAAAATGCATTTTAGAAAAAAATCGAAAATTCATCTACATTTAAATTTTTATTTTTTGTGTTTAGGGATATGGGTTTAGACATGTTTAGAATTCACATCATAAGTCACACATTGGTGCAAGCACGAACCGTCGATGGACTTCTCTTGCTTATCGAACGTGAGAGAAACGGTGAAACAGTCGATCGAACACTACTAAAGAGTCTACTAAGAATGCTTTCGGATTTGCAAATTTATCACGATGCATTTGAAACGAAGTTTCTTCAGGCCACAGATCGGTTATTTGCGGCTGAGGGACAGCAATTGATGCAGGAGAGAGATGTAAATTAACTTATTTTTTTTGTTTGATGTCGTTTAACGAGTGTTAAATTTTATTTATATAATATTAGGTTCCAGAGTATTTAGCGCATGTAGATAAACGTTTAAACGAAGAGTTAGAACGATTGCTGCATTATTTAGACCAGTCGACCAAGTAAGAATATCAAATTACAGAAATTTTGAATTTTTTATTAATTTTTTTAAAAATGTATAGGAAAGCTTTAATATCTTGTGTTGAAAAGGAGTTATTAGGCGAACATTTATCTAACATACTTCAAAAAGGTAATTTTTATTATTTTAAAAACTAATAATAAATAAATTTAAATCCAATTTTTATTAACAGGCTTGGACAATTTATTGGACGAAAACCGATTAACCGATTTGACATTAATGTATAACTTATTCTCTAAAGTGAAAAATGGGTTTCAAGAATTATGTTCTTACTTCAGCTTATATATTAAGGTATTTATACGATCGTTAATTGGTGTCGCGTTTGTTTTTAATGCTGATTTATGTCTGGATGCAGAAACGTGGACGAACGATTGTGATTAATCCCGAGAAGGACAAGACATTGGTTCAAGAGTTACTCGACTTTAAGGATCAAATGGATAACATAGTTTTATGCTGTTTTCAAAAAAATGAGAAGTTTGTTAATGCCCTTAAAGAAGCATTTGAACATTTTATCAATCAAAGATTAAACAAGCCAGCTGAATTAATAGGTGAGTGATTATCGTAAATCCTCTAATAAAACACCCGCGCACTAATTGCAGAATTAAGTTTTCCCCCGCGCTTTATTAGAGAGGCTTTTGGACAAGATAATGGTTTTATTTA
>JAQFZO010002093.1:0-13230 GCA_034695885.1 Geophilus flavus
CAAAGTTTCTCAGTTCGGTCTATACCTATAATTCACGCCTACATACTTCGGGCATTTGAGTAATTTTTTTATTGTGTTTGCAGCATTATATCGCGATTTGCATTTTTCTAGCATTTAAACGATAATAACAACAACTTTCTTTAAGGTCACTAGATGGCATTCTTCCACCAACCGACACTAACCAAAAAATAGAAACTAAGCATTAAATCACAAAAACTTCAAGATAAAACCATCGACATCAAACCAAACTAATGACTCAACCTAAAAAAAATAAAAAATAAAAAATAAAAAACCGGAAGTATGTAGGCGTGAATTATAGGTATAGACCGAACTGAGAAACTTTGTTGATTTACACGAAACAAAATTAAAATGATAAACACGTGATTTTCCCCCTTTTTTTTATACCTTTCACAATTAACGCAAAAAGAAAACGAAATGAAGTACAACATGGGCGTGGCTTTCGTGCCCGAGACGCCGATTTGGAATCCCCGTTTGGGAAATAGTTTTAATGAAATGTGCGCCTCGCGTGCTGTTCCACCCTCGTTTCATCCCACCCTCGCATCCCGCGTCTCCCGAGACCCTCGACGAGACCCTCGACGAGACCCTCGCTCGGACCCCCGTCTCCCCCGTCCCCCCATCGGTAATAGTCGCAAACTCGCGACAGATGGCACCGGCCATCAATAACGCGCTAATAAGAAGAAACCCAACACGCGCGCACCCTCGAGCGGTCGTGTTAGCAAGTCCCATGTTTACGGATCACGTGTCACTTGTTATTGCAACTCCTTGTCATCGGACACGACATTCGTCCGCGACGACGCTCGAGAGCCCTGAAAATCGGAATGTCGGCGATTCGCCCGTCTCGCAAAAGGATTCGGCTTCTCTTTGATACATTATGCATATGTAAATGCAAACAAATCGCGCGTTTAATTATCCGATATAATAAATTGAGAAATTGCGCGCGCATTTCTCTGGGCGAGCAAACAAAAAGCGGGTTTTGTCGTACGGGGTTATGGTTTTTTAATACCCGACTGTAATTGCGGCATTTCTTTGAGTAAATAACTGCCTACCGTATGTAAATGTTTGCATTTAATTAAGGACGAAGTTTTCGATTCCATGTTTACGGAGCGGGGTTTCGTCTTTTCTTTTTGTTTTGGACATCGGATTTGATTTTGATTCCAAACTTAAAATACGTATCCTCGACCTAACGACGAGGGATAAAACCGCTCTCGATTTAGCCTTAAAATTTTAACCTAGAGTGCTGATGCGATCTTAGTTTTTAGAAACTTCGAGTTTCTTTTGGCTGCCATTTTTGAATTTGCGAAGGAATCGAGCGAAAACTCGAATTAAGCGGATGACAATGACTTAACGTATATTCACCGAATTAAATTATCAAAACTGAAGTTTGTGTGTCTGAAACCAGTTATTGGATGCAAAAAAAATTATCAAACTAATTAATAATACGACTAAAACGTCTCGCAACCTGTTTCCAACACCTCAAATCTCTTCCCACTTAAAAAAAAAAAAAAAATCAGCATAAAAATTCGTTAATTAAAATCCAGCACAACAAACCACTCACACATCAAACAAAACTTAATCGAATCCAACAACAAGCTCAAACTTTCCATCAAATTCAATCAGACTAACCAGGTTTTTTTTTTATTCTTCGTTTTCCCCCTCAAATTAATAATTAGGGTTCTCGATTCACCACATTCGACGCGGTAGAAAAGCGTGGCTTTACTGCAGTCCACGAGTGGCATGGCACGGAGAAACTATTAGGGTCTCTAATTACATAAAACTAAAGCCAGGTCTGCGCGGAATGTTGCCCCTACCGAAAGACCACCGGCGTCGTGGCCGCGGGAGTCCGGCGCGAAATGACGGCCGCTGTGCCACGTAATAGGAAAAGTATGGAGTGGCTGTACCCGAGCCTGCCTGTCATGGATCCTCCATCCTCCTCCAGCTTGCTAATGGCCCGAGGGGAGACAAGGCGCTTGTTAAACTCAGCAGGAAAACACCCTCCTCTTATCCAGACACCTGGTTACAACAATTTATGAAGCGAGCAACTCGCTACGTTGCAAATCGCTCGCTCGCTCGCTCGCTCGCTCGCACGTTTTTTTTTTAATTTTTTTTTTCTTTTTGGGTGTTTGCTGACGAACCATATTAATAAATCAGATGATGAATGGTGCGAGTCTGGATTTGGTTGTTTGTAATTACATTGTATTAAAATGTGACCGAGAGGTTACCCAGACGATGTACATCTGATGAGGGATTTTATCAACTAATACACAGACTAAAATACAAACTTGGAAAAAGACCGAGGTAACGGTTTCCATAGGTTACAGATAAGGAGAAGTAAGTAACAGCAATATTCTGTCTTTTACAGGAACAAATGTGGGCTGTTTTCCATTCAAACTTTATTCTCCGACTGACTCCCGACCGACTCGTTCTTTCTCGTACTCTCTCATCTCCAATACATCTCATGTTAACAATACGAAATCTAATTACACTCGTCACACAAATACCAGTACACCATACTCTAATCTAAAACCAGTTTGGTTGAACCAAGCAAAATATGAGTTGAATAGAGAAAAGTAGAGTGTACCAAATTATAGTTTGATTCAACTAAAAACTGAGTTTCGTTGGTTCTCAGATCAACTAAATAGTTTTTAGAGTGCAGCGTGCGTGTGCTCTGTATATAAGTATATGTATAGGTATAAATTTAGTTTTGGCATTTCGTGTACGTGAACTACGACGAAGTTTATATGTTGCCAGCTACTACGATTATATGCAGCATTATCATTTCTTCTTTGGAGAATTTTTTATTTTTTATATACCGTACAGTACATGCTACCCGACCATCAATATACTTTTTCGTTACTGTTACAGTTAAGTGGTGGATATGAGGTAGCAGCGCTCCATTTCGTGTGTAAGGTCCGACTGATAATGGAAGACCATCCATGCCAATTTTAGTCGTCTAACTTTTGCGCTTGGCATTTTTAGCTGTTTCGGCGCTGTTTTCAGTGCTGTTTCATGCGCGTAACTATGCATAAGAGCCGAATTATTTTTTCTATTTATCTCAGGCAAATTTTTGCATGCCTAAAGCTATAGGCGCCCAATTTTGGCACCAAATTTCCTCGGGCCTAATTAACCACGATCCGAAGGCGCTACAATAACAACCCCAGTCACAGGTCACACCCTAAAAAATATTGGGACAAAAGACAATATTGCATCTTTAAAGGTGTTTTAATACACTTTAATCTACCTTAAAGATAGATTTATGTACCTTTAAAGGTGCAATTTTTCCAACTGTCCCCATTTGTGTACTACCGTACATAATATATGTATATAATTTATTTTTTAGAGTGCAGAGTACAAGGAATTGGCAAGAAATGGAGAATGATTCGAGACCTTCGACTAAATTTTTTTCTTTCTTTCTTTCTTTCTTTCTTTCTTTCTTTCTTTCTTTCTTTCTTTCTTTTGGCCATCAGAATTTCTAACTGTATAAAAAACATTAAATATTTTTCCCAACTCTACCGAAGTACCTTATACATTTCTTTTTTACACGGATATTTGATTTGGTAGAATTGCTCAACTTTTATTTCGGGTAAAAAATGTTTGCCCTTACCAAAAATAAATTCATTCAAAACAATTAGCAGAATACTGTATATACAGGGTGTTTCATGTAAGGTGTTTACCACAAATATCTTTGGAACTGTAAAAGTTTTATAAATTCTGATGGACGACTAGGAAAGCAAGGGTGACAAATTCAATAGTGTTATGAAATTTGACCTCAGACTTGCAACAATGGGATATTCATTTCCTATCTCAATAACTACAATCAAATGATTGTTAATTTTTATTAAGTTATTGTTCATATTTTATTGATTTGGTGATGGTTTCTGGGTGAACTTGGCCTGCTCTACAACTTTCCAATTGACACTTTTGTTGTATCTCATGTAGTTACAGAGATAGGAAATGAATATCACATTGTTGCAAGTCTGGGCTCAAATTTGATGATACCATTGAATCATCACCTCTGCTTTCCCATTCGTCGATAATATTAGAATTTATCTAACACATACGGTTCCAAAGACATTTGGAGTGAACCCCTTACGAGAAACACCCTATATATTTTAAATTTAAGACATAAATTCTCAATACCGTACTGTATATACTTGTACTATACACTTTGGGTTTTGTACTCGTATTTAAGCAATTCTAATTTACGAGTATAATACACACACGACTACGTACTAGTACTCGACATTACATTATCGGCCGTATATAGGATCGCAAACTTCTACCTCCCAAACTTCCTCAATTATACGTACCAAAAGTATACCATGTCGCTTATCAGGTAAGTGGCAAGACATGGGTTTGATGCATGACTTATACTAAACTCTTGTTTGCGCTCATAGAACCGCCAGAAGGAATTGAGAAACTTTTGTAACTGCTGCGTAAACATTCTGCAGAATCTGATCCGAGTCTTGCCCTTCAGAAGAATGCTGATAAAGCTAGTGGAGAGTCATATTGGTAGGAGAAAAGTTATTCGTGCAGACTAAACAAAAAAATCTCTGATCAAATTCTTATTTTCCTATTGTTATTTTTACTCCAATTCGCAAATTTTAATTGTGCGAGAATTCTTTACATCACTGAAAATCCCAGTGATGACTATAAAAAAATCACCAGAACACGTCATTTAGTGACTAAACAGTCTAAATTTTGTAAACTTGGCATGACTACAGCCTTTCTTCTTTTATGCCTTTATAACCGACTAAAAAGCTGCTAGGTAGCCGTTGTCAGTAAGCAAGTCGTTCTAAAGGGCCGAATGAAAAGTGAGTAAAATTTAAATCGATGATTTCTAAACTTAATTCGTTGTTTTGCTATGCAATTATTAAGGTATAGGTTAAATATATTTTTACAAATTAAATAATTAAATTTTTCAACCAATTGTTTTAATGGACATGATTGGAAACTGTAAACCTTTACTGTGTATTCACTCACTTTATTGGGCAATTTAAATAATGTGGAATAGTTTTTGTATAGAAGTGGCGTTTCTAACAACTTTTCCTCGTTATTTACAACATCGAACGAAAAAATCGGTCGAGCCACGTCTAGCAGACTAGTAAAAACTTTTATTTTTTCTCATACAAAATTAGATAAACATCAACATCATTTCAAATTTTGCATTTTCTTTAAAAATCGATGACTTATTTAACATTAAATTAAAACACCAACAACAAAATAACTTTCGATCCACTGCTCCAAGTGTTTTATGGGATTTCCATCATTTTGTATTTTCAAAAAAAAAAGCCCAGTTATTGCACCCGCGCACTGTTATTACGGCATAATAATAATAAAAAAAAGTATTTTTAGTGCTTACCTGCAACTACCGGCCACTTTGAAGTAATTCCCAGTCCCGAAAAAAAGAGTAGGTATCTAAAACGCCATCGACAACATTTGAAAAAATAAATTTCAAATACTAATCACAATTCCGATACCATAAAAACTGGCAAAACGATCGCGTTTGACCTCCTTAACGTACGTCACAAAAGGCGCCTAAATAACTTTTTCTCAAATTGCAATTTGTGAGGTCGATTACGATGCATAAATTAGTGCGACTCGAGTCGAGCTATTAATAAATTTCCCACAACGATGATTAAACACTAAATAAAACTTCCCATTAGAGTAATACCCGTGTTTAATGATCTCTTGTGTCAACAACTGTTTAGAAAAAAAAAATATTTATTTTGTTTGTCAGTTAGTTGAATCGAGTTCGAGTTCGAGAGTGAATGAAATATTGTGAAATCCTATCGGATTATATAATGAGTTTGGGTAAAAATTAAATTTCCTCGTCTCCGGTCTCTGGGGATGGATGTCCAGTCATGGGACGGTAGGTACTACGGTAATCGATTATCACGATTGTGAAATTTCGCAAATCAATTTAAATTGAGGCTTGCTAATAAATCAACGCATAAATAATGCAAAGTTTGCATTACTCTTAGCCTTAGCCTTAGGTCGTGCTGAAACGAACTTTTGACGTTTACATTATTGTCTTCCCAACCTTGCACGATAAGTGCCTGGTTTTAGGCGAAAAATGTGTAAAATAAAATTTCCAAATGCTGGTGATGTCTTAGTACGAAACCGCATAGTATATGCTCTCGGGCAAAATCCCTGATTTTTTCCCCACAGACTTAATGTTAAGCTTATTATACCATAGTGCAAAAAATTTTTCTTTAAGTTTCGCGTTTATTTTTCGTTAATACGAATTTTTCCAGCCAATACACATCAAAAACAAAAATGGAAATTATAAATCAAACTGAAATCGAACACTAAAAAGCACATAAAAATGGAGAAATGGGTCCAAAACACCGAGTATTTTTTATTTTTAAAAATACTCGTTATTACGAACAAATTTCGTACCAACGAGTTACGCTTAATACGAAAAACCCGTTAGTACAAACAAACAGCCGATCATTTACTTAGGTATTCGTATTCTAACGAGTTTGGACTGTAGTAGGGACGGAATAAGCTTAATTATTTAAATAAATATTTTGTTTTTCAAAAATCACTGTAATAGTATAACGCATAATTTTATACACCAATAAATAAATCTTTCACTTAGCTGCATTCAAAAACTAAAACAAATTTGTGTTGTGTGTTTTAGGCGTCACTTATTATTCTAATAAATTCTAGTCAGTTTAATGAGAGTAAGTGACGTCTAAAACACAAATTTGTTTTAGTTTTTGAATGCAGCTAAGTATTTTTGGTATAAATATGATGTACAGTCTCTTTTTCACAGATTTTTTACGAGTTAATCTATTAAGTTCATTGAATTTCAAAGTTCACAAATGCTTTTATTTATAAATCATTTGTAATTATTTTATCGTATGTTGTGCAGAAATACATTTTTCTCAATTGGGTGCTAGTCTATATAACCACCATAATGGTGTTACACATAAATAAATATCATAGCTATTTATAGTTACATACCAATTAACACAAAACAGCATAACGCAACATAAATGTGTTGTATAGATATAATCTAAGTCAGTAATTGGTGCTATTTTGTTACTATATTTTATGTTTGTGTGGTGCAAGGGTAAAATCCAGAAACAGATAATGATAATCATGGTCGTACGGTATATTAAATAAAACCGACCCTAAATTGATGTTTTACTTCTAGTTAGATCAAATTTAGGGAGTTTTGTATTAAACTTAAGCTTCCTAATTTCTTTTTTTTAATAAAAACATTAACCCTATTATTCTGTTTTTCAATTAATTTTTACACAGTACGGTATAAATTACCGTAACCCTTAGTAGGAAAATAAAAAGTATGAACAACTTATAAAAAAAATTAAAATTTGCATACCGTACCTACTTCAAATTTTTTTTGTGCTTAAATTGATGTTGTTTTTATAATATCAAATTTCAATGTGTAAGAAGATTAATGTCAACAACATTTATTCGATTCACTATACCACTGGAATATACAAACATTTATTTATTTGAAAAATGGCATTTGTAGAGATTTTTGAAGAAAATATTTTATAGTTTCTACAGAATACAGAATAATGTTAATAATTTTGTAAAAATGGTAAAAACAATAAAAATATTTTCATTTTTCCAAAACAAAAGTCGTATGGGTCAACGTGTGCACCGAAGAATAAATAATTAGCCTACAGTTGCAATATTTTCTTTTTGTGTACCAATTCAATGTACAGTACGTAGCAAAACCGAACTACAATGATGTCTCATGCACTTAATGTAAAAAAGTGGGTGGTAAACGTGTGATAAGACAGAGGTGAAAATGAGCAACGAACCTCATAAAAGTCACATTGAATTTTCTTACAATCTGTAATAGCCTACCAGGAAACAAACCCCAACAACCCAAAACATGATTCATCCGATTCTCTGCTGTATATATACGGTACTCGAGGATTCTTCTGCTGTCGAACCTCTCGATATACGGCCATTATTACGATGAGATAGATCTCTGGCCAAAATTGATTTTATCGATCGACATTAGGTTGTTCCTTAAATAATTTAGAAAAATCGTCAACGTCGTATAAATTGAGATTATAGGGTCAGAACATGAACTGTAAAATAAAATCTTCATCACTCGCTGCACCATAATTACATCTGCGGCACAGATGTTTTTTTTCTCTTGTATAATAGAAATGGGAGTTGCTGCTATTTGACAAGGGGATTTGGTTTTGATGTAACAACTTATGACAAAGGAGGAAGGGGGTTGTCAAAATGTCTATTTTTTGTGACATCCATCGTACATGCACGGCTTCAATCAAAGTAGAAAAAACAAATAAAAGAAAAAGAAAGAAATACACAAACCTGTTAAAATTTCTGTTTTTCTTTTGTGCTCCTTTTTTCTCTAAAATTATTAAAAATCGAAACCGTCACTTTAAACTAAAAAAAGAGTGAAAAAACAGTTTCCATTACCAAGATTGGAGTTTGGATTACAGCTGATCTTCTGAACCTTGTAGTATACACCATCATTAACACGCTGTCGACGTAATAGATCTGTTCTTTGACAGTCCAAAACCAATTTGGAGTGGGGAGATTCCAGGGGGAATCACATGACGTTGGTCGTAACACCCATAACATGTGTGCAGCTTCATCTAAAATCTAAAGTTTGGATAAATTTTTTTTTTTCAAAAGATTAAATTTATTTATTTATTTATTTATTTATTTATTTATTATTTATTTAGATGAACTACGGAGTAATCACTATCGATTTTACCGTTTTCTAAGTTTCTTCATTTGCAAGCATTGATAAAGGAAGGTAACCCTAACCCGGAAGTTCGAACCGGAAGTTGTAGTGCCGAAGTTATGAGGACGTTTTAATTTGAAATTAAACAACACAATATCGTAATAAATCAATAAGAATATTGTATCAAAATTTGAATTTTCTGCATCGAGAAATCGTTAGAAAAATCTTACGGATTATTATAACAACCGGATATGATGGCGCAGTGAATTAGTATCGATACGGAAGTTTAGAGGATCGATGATGAATTATTCTTAATGCATTTTTTTAAAAAACTTGTGAAATCTCAGTAGAAAAGTCGAATCTGACAACGAAATGCCACTTCTTAATAATTTTTTGATTCGATAAGCAAACATTTTTGCAAGTATAATTTCGTTCGACTCGAAAATCAGTTGTGCACTAATTCTCGGAAAGGAAACTAATCGACTATTCTTTAACGACAATAAAAAAAATTGTCAAATAATAATTCAAAATAAATTACTCGTCGATTGACATCAAACATTTCCTCTTTTTATTTCGACCTTAAAATTTCCTCCTTTTTTTTCTATTAGCATATACGGAAACGTCACTCTGCCATCGATGATTGTCGCGACGAGGCTGCATGCATCCACATGACTTATGACGAAGAAACACGACATTTCTTCGACTCTTCCACTATAATTGAAGTTTACATTCCACTTCCTCCGTCTTTTTATTTCTGTAAAAATTATTCGAATTTTTGTTTGAGCAATTATTTTTCTTTTTCTTTTTCACTTTTCCAGTCGTGCATAAATTTTTCTTTTAACTTATTTAAAAAAGTTAGCTTTTTTGTTTTTAATATTGTAACGAGTCGCAAACGGGCAACTTTATTTCCTCTCCTCCTTCTCCTCCTCACATCACGTCCCGACGATGACGATCGGACGCGAAGTTCCATCAATATCCCATCGCGAGTTCATTAGCAGCGCCTCCTGTTATCGATTACGATTTACCGCTCCGCTATTTCTATTTAATCGCACGATACAGACCGTATTTGTGTTATCAGATGAATTTTATTCGCCGTTTGTTTCTCCGAATCGGGACTCTATTTAGACGTATACCAGTAATTGGCCCGGGGTGAGGAGAGGAGAGGAGAGGACGGAGGTGGAGGTGGGAGACGGAGGTGGGGGCCGCGAGCAACGGGTCGCTCGCTCGCTCGCTCACTCGCTGGCTAATTGGAAGGGATTTCGGTGAACGGCCCCACCGAGTTTGTTGCCATTGGTCGACGAACTTGGGCAAACTCCGCCTGCTCAGTAATGTTTTAGTTATCGCTTATTGTGTCGGCCATTGCACCAGCTCTTGTTTTACCTGTCAGCCCACACGCATCGAATTATTTAAAAAAAAATATACTATAATGTCATGGAAGGCAGGAAGGTGGAAGGGAGAAAAAAAAAATTCGGTTGCCAGGAAAGAAATCATCGCTCTCTGGTGGGTAATTGAGTATATAAAGTTGAAGAAGCAATTGGGACATCATTATGATTTTAGAAATGTTTTAATAAATATGTAAATGTTTGTGTAAGCGAAGTTTAAGTTTGTTAAAAATTTAAATCGGTGCCTATATTCGGGTGGAGATGAGTTCAGACGCTCGATTTTTTTTATTTTTATCATTTACATGAACTTTGGTTACACTCGTGTTTGTGCAATTGACGATTTAATCTCGTTTGATAGGTTGTCGAGATACAGTATCCTACCTATACGGTACTCGAGAAATATAAAAATAAAAATGAAATGGTTTTTGTGAGATTAAAAATTTATCGATTCGATGGTTTGTTGGGTGTTGGAAGAAGTTTTTCTTCTCGTCATGATGGGAATGTATTGCGAATCAATGTTTTGCAATATCCAAGTGAATTTTTTTGGTGTTTTTGTTTTATTATTATATGTTTCCGAGGCCATGCCATGCAAGAATTATAAAATGGAATTAGGTTTATTGTATTTGTAATACATTTAATGGAGAAAATTTAATGTCATGATGGGTTATTTAAAAATAAAAAAAGTTTAAAAAAGATGCATAAATTAAAATAGAATGAGCATTATTATTTTATGAGTATTTTTGATGATTAAATGTGGGTAACAAACTGAATCACACAGTAGTATATTTTGTTGTTCAAAAAATTATCAAAATATTAGAAATAATTGATTTTCCCATCAACAAACAAGAGTTTCTCTGCAATACTTGTAATTTGAAGCAAAATCTCGAGCAAAACCCAACAAAACTGCACCGACCATCGATTTCCATCAGCAAAAAAACAGTGAAAGTCGTATTCGATGAGGTAAACCGCGATAAATTTTTGAAAATTTAATTTTCTCCAGAATCGCCCGATTCCATCCCATCGCTGACATTTGCTGTTTCTTTCACTTTGTATCACGTATCACATGGGGCCATCGATGGACGGGGCGTGGGCGATTTTTATTGCTTTTTTTCGGTGACAGCTGTTCTTGCGAGACACTTTGGCAACGACGTGGTGGGAAAAATAAAAAGAAATAAACAAGGTGCCACAAAAGTGTGGATGATGATGATGATCACGTAGAAAAACGCGGCGCATTGGTTTTTATTTTGTGTTGGAGCGAGCTCGTTAGACCCCGTGAGTGGAGGGGCCACGCCCTCGACGTGGGAGGTCGAGATCTGTGTTTCCGCCATTCGCGAGGAGATGATAGACCCTGTTAAAATTACCACTCTGCAAACCGCTCGCTGCTCCTACTTCATTCTCACGTGCCCCCGGGAACGTGAACGAGAAAAATCGGTGGCGACGCCTTTTTTTTTATAAATATCTTCTCTGTTGATCTCGTGAAATTTATTTCGGATTTTTTCTTTACAGTTGTTGGAAAAGTAAATTATAAGAGAATTATTATATTAAAGAATGAAAAAGAACCAAAGAAAAGGATTTTTTTTTTTGCATTTATATTTCTGTTTATTTATTATTAGACGTGTTTGGGATGTGAATTTGTTTATGATTTTTGAATTTTTTTTCTTACTAATTTTGTCTATTGTGTGTGTTGGTTTTTATGTATTTTACAAAGCTATTTTTGCAACATGTACATTTTTTTTTTTTACCTTTATTTAATGCATTTTCATATTTCCACTGAAGCCGAATGGAAAAACCAATAAATTGTTAAAAGTATTCTTCTAAAAATACATTAACAAATATTTTATTTATAGTAGTCGTACGAGATTTTTTTACTTAAGTTCATAACCTTTCCTAAAATTTCACCTCAAATTTCACTTAGAAAACACTATAGAAACACTTTATAAAATTCCCACACCATAAAAAATGTCTCATTTCCATGAAACATACATTTTCACACACTGACACAATTGACAAAACAGTAAAATATAAAAATTTAAAACTTTAAAAACCTGAAACCCTAAATCCAGACAATTAACAAGCCAGGTGCAGTTTTAAAAAAAAGTGTTAAAAACAAAATGACTCCCAACCACATCCTGAGAATCATTTACGTCGACAATTATTATAAACAACAATTTCGTGAGTGGTAATTTTCAAATATTAAAAATCTAACGAGGTATAAAGGAAATAAAAGTCTTTGTATAATTACACACAATAAAATTACGATGTACCGTATACAAAAAAGTGATGGATAAATTGAAAAATGCGAGGACTGAGGAGGAGACTGTAAACTTTTGTGTTGGAGTTTCCTTCTGCCACTACAGTCGATGATTTACTCACCTACTTTCGTTGAGCTGACAAACTTGTTTCCAGGCGTCACTAAACGTGCTCTCTGCTCTGCTCTTTCAACGTTAATTGGTTTCCTTGACACCTGCACTCGCATAACAACATGACAACATATTCATTTATTATTTTTAACAATTTACACTAACGCATAATCGCTCTATTTTCACTTAATAAAAACACAAATAGCTCGGTAACAAGGAGTTTTTGGAGAAAAGGGAACAAAGGTTATAAATTTTAGGGGGATGAATGACAATAAGTCATTAAAATGGAGCGAAAGATTTAGGGAAGCCATTAAAAGTGTTTAAAAAATAATGAAACGAGTCATAAATGTGTATCTGCTCGTCATTAAAATCGAATAAAAGATTTGGAAAAAAGGGAAAACTAAATACTAATCGAAATGCAAGTATTTTTAACAAGCAAAAAAAAAGTTATTTATAAAAATAAAGATGTCTAACAGCAATTAAACACGTTTTAAACCGACAACTGCAATAAAACGCCAAAAAACGTTGTAGAATTGGAGGAGAGTTGCAATTTAATTGATTGTCAGTCGATCCAACATCTATTTTGATACACAAATTAAGTTCCTCGACATATTTCTGGATAAATTACCAATGATTTGTTTCTACAATGAATGGTGAAAGAAAAATATTTTTTGTTAGATAATATATTATCAATTAATTTCAATGCAAATTCAGTATGGTCAGTTTCAAAAAATTAAATGACTCTTGTCACGCAATTGCTGCT
>JAQFZO010002094.1:0-13227 GCA_034695885.1 Geophilus flavus
GTTTACACCTGTGCAACTATATGTTTGCACCAATCATGCCTGCTATCATGTGTGCAAACACATAGTTGCACAGGTGTAAACAGAAATGCACATGTTTAAATTCATTTCTGAACTTACCTACAGACTTTACAGCTAAGTTCACACTTGTGTTCACATTTGCGCATGATGATGCATTGTGGAAAATCCGAAAGCATACGCAGGCCATAAGCACGCATCATGCTGCATAACTCACTGTAGAGGCTTATGCATGATGTAAGACGCAAGACGCAAGCCTTATGCAAACGTCAGCCAATGAGGGCTCGAGTAGCTCTACTCTCGCATGCAGTGAAGCCTTTACTTTCGCACCTATGCTAGTTTACATTCCTAGAGGAGATTTTGTTTATATTTTACTTTGTCTGCCTCCTGATTGATTAATGTTTGCAGCTTGCGTCTTATTTCTTACGTCTTATTAATTGCTAAAATGTTTAAATATTAAATTTTAAGTTTGACATTAAACATTTATGAATAATTGATAGTTTGTTTCTTATTTATTTATAAGAAAATCCCTAAATTTCAAAGTTTTTGTCGCTCACTGTATAAATACCTACATAAACATTTCAATTTTAAAAAAAAATTAAAATAAATAAGTAAAATAAATCCAAAAAATAAAGTTTGTATAAAAAAAAATTTTTCCACTTACTTGACGGTTGGAGATGAGATGAGAAAAATCAAGTGAAGTGATGCGGGAACCACCTTCGTTAAGTCTGTTTGCCAAACTGATTTGCACCACAGGTTAAACGCCCTACAAACCAATTCAATCAGAATGGAGAAGGAAAATTGACTTTTCACTTCCAACAAGCGAAAAGAAGAGATCCAGAGAAAAAAAGAAATAAAAAGGAATGCATGAACGAGAGAAAGAGAGAGAGACGAATAATCTAATGTTGACCTTTCTAATCAAGTGAGAAACAGCAAAATGGGTTTCACAGAAAAATATTTGCATTACATTTTGCTTTTCCACTCCCCAGCAAATCCTTTCTCCTTTCATTTATACAACTTATCATTCATCAAAGTATAATTACACAATGGAATTAATTCATTATTCACAATTATGGCTTTATAATCTCGCACTTTCCGTTCAAGATTTACACATTCAGTTGGGTTAGGCCTAACGAATTACCTTGGTTTTGCAGCTCGTTCATCAGTGTCAGTAAATGAGGCCACCGCTGACCACCACAAACACATTTAAACCCGTGCCTGTTGCATTACTCTTAGAAGAGCTTGTTGCCAATATATTTCCACTTTATCAGAGAATAAACTTAAGAAATACAAGCAATAAAGAAAATCAATTTCATCCTGCGCATGGTTAAAAACTCCAAATCGAAAGAAATGATTAAATTGTGGCTTTCCTGCCTTGCAGCTATGAGATTTCGGTGAATTTCATCAAATCTGTTTTAAATGGTTCTGCGGTTGTTATTTAGTTTCGGGGTACTGAACGACAACAGATTTATTCTTTTTTTTCAATTTTGTTGTAAGAATAGCGACATCTAGAGAGAAATTACAGTTTTACTGTATAAATAACTGCGAGTCTTCCGTTGATGTAGCCTCGGGAGTTTTGGGGATTTTATTTTCTCCTCTTTTCATTCGAACCTTGGGGACTAAGTATTTGAATTTTTTTCTTTTTTTAATTTTGGTTATGCCGGTGGTACATTTTTGCGGCAGCGTATATTTACTATAGTTTTGAGTTTATGTGCACATCGAGTATTTTTTTTTTTTTATTTTACATGGAAATTGTTCCACTTTGTATTTTCTTGTTTTTTTATCTTGCTGAAAATAAGAGCAAGCATCTATGAGTCCCATAGGCTGCACACATAATTATCAATAATCACTCATGTTGCCAGAGATTCTTATCGCTAATAATAAATGGCATGCAAGTAGTGATTTGTATTTAGCATACTTACATATTGTACGTATCATCGGTGGAATTTTTATATTCATTCATAAAACATATTGAAAACACCAGACTTTCTGGATACCCATCATGCAGTAACTATCCATCTTCTTTAATCTTACCATTACCAGTGAAATAAAACATAACTTCCGTCGCTAAAAATAATCATAATAAATTCAGTTACAATTTAATTCTAACTTCTAACTTAATTCTAATTTTTAAAAAAATATCATGTACTTAAAAATATTAAAATTATAATGAGAATTAAATAAAACATTTTCTGAAGAGAGTATTTTCATAACCTTCAAATACTCGTGTGGGTTCAATCGGATCAAAAACCACCCACATCAATTTTTCTTGAATTTTGGATTGCTGCAACAGCGGAATATATGCAGAAGGTAAAGGTCATGTTTGGTAGAAAAATTCCCCCGTGTGAACTGAATCAATTTTGTCAAGAAAAGGAGATGATACTCAGCAGTTCAACAATAGTGAACCAACGAAGCCAGCATCACGACCATTCACTGCACATCGCACTTTCTCCAGATTTACGCAACTCCACCTCCTGCATAAATAAGGTTTTCTTCACTACCAATTGTCAACACGACCGAGTCCACCCGAGAAAACCTCACAACATTTTTTTTCTCTCCTCTCTCATTTCTTATTTACAAAAAGGGGAGAGTAGATATATTACACTCTTGTTTATTAAATTAAATTAAATTAAATTAAATCAAATAACAAAAGACAAACTTTAACTTCATTAATGAAAAAATAATGAGCTTTGACAGACCATATACAGTGCAAAGCATTCTAAAATAGGCGTGATTTGGGTGGCGTCGCTGGACGATCACACTTCAACTTTTGCAAGCGTTTTCGCCAACTATGATATATCTGCCACACGGTGCATGCATGCAATGTTAGTTCTTACAAAATTTTCAGCTATTTTTATTCAAAGTTCTGCCTTTTTTATTTCATTTTTATAATCTTCAATCTTCATTTTTTTTATCATAAAGGCAAGGATAAAGTCTGTTTTCTTCCAAGTGTTTTTCTACACCTGCTTTACTCCACTTGGTACAGCCATTTTATTCTAAGTCAGGTGACCCAGGTCATGTGATTTGCTTTTCTGTGATTGGCTGTGATTGAAATTGCAAGCAAAATAAGTACCATAGGTACAATACATCTATGGCCATAAAAATCCTCTCTTTACTTTACCCCATATACTCTCCAAAGCTGCAACTGAATAGTTCAACTTTCTGTTACTAGAGACAAAGACTATGCTACTTGATACTTTTAGAAAGAAATCAAATTTCCACCCACTGAAAAACCTCCTGCACAAGCCAGCTCAAAAAGTGGATATATTCTGACCACTTGCAAAAGTGGCATGGCCTTTGTCCCTAGTGGCAGAAAGTTAAACTACTCAGTTGCAGTTTGGGCAGAATGTGGTAAAGAGAAAATTTTTTTGGCCATGTGTTTATGCCTCTTGTACTTTCATAATAGGTTGCGAGCGAAAAGGAAGTGACGTAATAACTTTGACGAAATCGCATCGCGCGACACGAATCGCGTCTATACGTATGCTGTGCCCTCACTGTAAATGCTGTTCTTGCAGTCAGAGATTGCTAGCCTTCAATCATGGGTCGACAAGTATGTCTTGTTTTAATGTTACATGAACATCATCCATTTGTTCCTCTACGGCCGAAATAAAAAATTATTGAGAAAAGGATGTGTTACACTGTTGTTTATCAAATTAAATGTAAAAAAAGACAACTTAAACTTCGTTAATGAAGAAATAATGAGCTTTTGGTAGATTACATAGAAGGATTAGAGTCCTAACACATGCGAGCGACTGATAAAACAACTTCATTAGAGGCGCAAGTGAGAATAAAAGAAATAAATAAAAAGGAGAAAACAAAACTTGATCCCAGTTGAAAGCTCGGGTTGTAATAAAATGATGGAAATGTGTTTTGTGATTTTAATCTAGGAGAGCTAATTTCATGCAATGCTCTTTTGGTGCAGGGGTTAATTGTGTAATTAAATGCGTTAATCACTTAGTCAATTTTTTTATTACCTTGTCATTTGCGGCCTCTTATTTCATTTCGTTCGTGCGAAGCGCCGGGTTAATGCGCCTTGTTTTTCACCGTATTAATATTAAAGTTTATTGCTTTTTGTTAAAATGTTGGTAATTATTATTTTTTTTTTCTTTTTGAATTTGGGAATTGAATTTGATGGGGTTTGGAGAGTTGGGGTTATGGGGAATTGATTTTGTTGTTAAATTTTGCATGAATTGTGTCGGATGTTAATTTTTTTATTGTTAAAAGAGGATTCGTTGTGAGTTTTGGGTCGGTGGATTTGGGTTTAGTGAAATTGCGAAAGAGGTTGTTAATTGATGGGTTTTAATTAGAAAGTTTTCGTGTTTGTTGTCTCTTAAAGTTAAAAAGTCACTGTGATTGACTTAGGTATGTAGTGACCACTTCCACTTACAAATAGTTTACAAGAAACATGTTGGTCAAGAAAACAAAAGATTTTTTTTCTTTAGAGTACAAAACTCGCACAAAATGCTTCCTGTCTATTTTTGTTAGTGTTTTTTCATTGTTAGAATTGTAGTATTGATTGTTAGAGTAACACTTTTCATTGATGGAAAATATTTTTATGGTTTTAAACAATGTAAAATAAGTTTCAACAATATAAAACCTAATTCAAACAATGGAAAAATAAAATCCATACATTTTATAACAATGAAAACCAAAACGATGCAACAGTCTGAAACATGGTGTTAAATCTTCCGTATCAAAAAAAAAAATCAAATTTAATACCATTTATGCAGCCCCATATCGATTTTGTCGTTTCATAGTCCGGCTAAAATACGACACTGACCGCCATCATTTCACACACCACCCGATTATACATGTCGGCTGCATATAAATCAGAACATTTTCTAAGGCATAAGTTTTTAACTGCCAAGATGGCCATTAAATTAATCGAAATCGTCGCCAAGCAGCTTGGGATCTCGCGCTGTATATTTAGAAATAAAGCAAAAGACGAATAAAATTGATCGTTTCTCATATTTCACGACACCAAATCCCACTTCTCCATACACACCAAACACGATTATTAACAACCAAAACCCGCCAAGTAGTAATTGCATTTTTTTCTCCCTCTTTCCCTTTTCCTATCCTTTCATATCTAATATTAATTGGTGGCCGGTTTGAAGACGATGGTTCTTTGGTTAGTGACAGTACGGCGTATATACGCATGAGCGATTCGTTCGACTAAGTTCGGTATTGCTGTCAAGTGGCAAAAGTTTGTGCACAAGGGAAAAATCACTTTTCTCTTTTTTTCTTTGCTTTGCACATCACACATTTCAAATGAAGCGAGTGTCAGGCCAACTTTTAATTACTTCACCTACCGAGTCCCGAAGGGATGATCAAACCCACTTCACACCGCTGAACTTTTACTACAATTGACATCAAAGACCTTTTTCATTTCCAGCTTTATACCACTGATAATAAGTCAAATTAAAATTAAAACAGGCTTGTTTCTTCTTTTTTTTTGTTAAGGTTTTTGGAAATTAAAATATTAATTGCATGTTTTATTTTTTTTTCGATGAAGGATTTTTATAATTAAGTTGTTAAAGTGGGTAATTTCGTAGATAGATGGCGTCGTTTGGAATTTGATAGATAAGAGGAGAAGTGAGTTCTTGAAATGGAGTTCTTGTTTTATGGATGGAATTTTAGTTTATTTCTTTTCTTGAGAGTTTAGGGGATTGGTTAATATTAGTTTAAGAAATGAACATTCTTTTTGAAGATAAGTTCCTACTGCCTTGCTATATTGCAGTATCATCAACTTTCTTAATAGAGACTTAGCGCGATCTAGTAGTATGACTCCATTTTCCGACAATGACAAATGGAAAATGCGTGTATTCCGTATTGTGACGTCACAATGTCGTTACATCTTGGCTTGTCGTGCATAACAAATTTGTTGTATTGTTGGTTCTGTTTTCTGTTACGGCCCCATTGCATCATGGGAAATTTTTGAGTAAACAACTATTTGGTGTCAGCCATCTTGAATCAGGAGAGTGGTATTTGAGAAAGGCTTCAAATGCATGTACAATATGATTAGTTAAGTACTTTCTGTTCAATTTTAGACTTGTTGCAATGCCTACAGGAGCCAAATCTAGAGCTGGACGTTTCTTGTTCTGCACTAACTCTAAAATGGAATTTAATCTCGTGTTTGCGACATCAAGAAATCAACAAATTATTTGTCGTTGTCGTAAATGGAGTGTACGAGATTGCGCTAAATAAATGTCAGTTGACTGACACTGCCGTTTTGGCCCAAAACCGAATGTCAGTTATCAGTTATCACTTGTCAGACGCCAATCGGAAGTGCCATTTTTGAACACCAACAACAGCACTCCAATGGTTGTACACAAACACAAAATCACATAAAAGATGTTTTACATAGAACTTTGTTCACCATGCGCAGCACAGTCGCATTTTTTTGCCTTAAATTTCGAGAAGATTTGTACGTTTGTGTGAATGGCGCTTTTAAAGACATAAAGAGGCATGCTCGAAACCGATAGCGTGTGCAAATATTCATGCGTATTGAGCGAGAAAGCGTGAAATTCAACTTAAGTATTAAAATGAAACATTCGATCCAAACCACTGTTGATGAAATTTTAATTCTGTCACATTGAATACGTTTACGTGCCAAGTTATCTGATACGGCAGTTGACAAGATAAAGTGAGTATGTAGGATTAGAAAGGAAGGAATATTCACAATCACAGACAAGAGTCGCGTGAATAATTGCACAGGGAAACGAGAGAGTACGCTATCAAAATAATGCTCCAATAATAGCATCGTGGTAACAATCAAAGAATGGGCGAAAATTGCCTCTAGCTTTAAGTAATCCACTTGTAGAAATTTTCCCACAAAAATCTCACTAGTCTCGTGACAACAGAAAAATACTTAAGCGGTTGTCATTTTTATCGCTTTTCATTCTGTACGAAGGAGTTTCACACGTTGTCTTAGCATTCAGCACTAGACAATCATCATTGACAGGAAGTGTGCAACTGCGCATACTCACATCTCCAATCAAGAAATATTCGGGTCTTGACAGACACCAAATTTCGCCATTGGGTATCTAAGTTTCCAGTTTTTGAACGCACCCAATGTCATCATTGTCACTCGAACAGTCTATACCTGTGACACTGACAGAACTTTCACTTGTGACTAATGCATTGTTTGCATTTTGTTAGTGTTTTGGTTTAAGACAATTGTTGGTTTGTTTAAAAGTACAAAAAACTAAATCCTTTTTTCCACAAAGTTTGTAGTTAGAACCTTATTTGCATAGCACGGCACAAATTCGAATAAATATCCATATTTTCATCATGGTGTGTACCCGGGATACATGACTTGAATATTTCATTACATCGGAAACTTTGAAGAAAATTTCTGGCATTTAAACAAATTGTTAATGAACCAGTACCGCTCTTTAAATTCAGTTTTTAAACTTTCTATATACACTTCTGGGAATTGGGATCCATCTTTTAAAATTATAAATTTCCTCTACCCCACCCCACTTCCTCCACCAAAAAAAAAAAAAAAAACCGCCACCTTAATTAAAAATAACAAGAATAATAATTAAATTAAATTCCTCCAAAAACTTTTTTTCATTTCCCCAATACCAGGAATTAATTAGACCCCGGAAAAAATATTTTGAAAATCACTTTTCATGTCGTTTATGCTGACATAAGCCCCCTTCCTAGACTCCGCTCGAGTAATTAAACCAATTTCTCTTTACAGTGAATTCTCTCCACAAGCTTAAATTCACTACTAAATATTTACGAGTCTGAAAATGCGTGTTACCTTGTGCGTTCACGAAGCAAAATGGTTTTCAAATATTGAGTGCAAGATTTACAAGTAAATTAGAAGACAAAAGCTCATAAATATTTACACGCCAAATGTATCTTCGAAAAGCTTTCAACTTGTTATTTTTAATACTCAGTCGTGTAAAAATAGACACAGATAAAAGGAAAAGAACAAAAAACAACAACAACGAAAGCAAACTGCTTTTCACAATAAAAACAAATAATACAAAAAAAATGATGATGGATGTATATGAAATAAGAATAGTCGTCCAGAAACCATCGGGATTTCCATTCTTGTTTCTTCATTCTGTGGAAGAGATAAAAGACACGGTGGAATTAAATATGAACATCAGGTAAAATGGATGGTAAATGTGATTAAAGGGTTTTAAGAGGTATTACTCGTGAATAATGAAGTCTGAATAATTGTTTTTCATTCTTTTTTCATTAATAAATAGTTGCATGTTTACTTTGTAAGGAAATTAAGAAATGAGACTATAATCCTATTAACTATCAGTGTCAACAAGTGAAAATATAAAGCAAGGGGAAATACTAATTCCGGTTTGTAGCTTAAAATTTAGTGACATTAATTTTAAAAATGTCCTAAGCCAGATTCTTATAAAAATCTAATGTGTAAGCGTTTGCTTAAGCGTTTTGCATTGTTATTGTAAGTATTCTTAATTTTCAAAGGTAATGAAATTAAACATCCAGGTAGAATTTGGATAACGAAGTTTGAGCATTTGTACTACCATAAAACGGGATGAATGCGAAAATTCACACGATTTTCAATTTTTTTTTATTTTCCGTAACAACCTTTTAACTTATTTCCAGGTCGAAATTTCGTAAATCCTAATAATTTCGACCTTGCACATAAAGACGGAAATAATCATTCCTTCAGCCTAATTTTTTTTCATTTTAAAGAGCCAACAGTTGTCAAATTTAAAAAATTAAAAAATAGCAGAAAATGCTGGATAGATTTTTTTTTTTTAAAAATTGAAAGTGGCCGCATACCCCGTTTTATGGCATGATTACACAATTCTCGAACACATTTGAATGGCCCCTTCGAGTTCGTTATATCAAGGTTCGACCTGTATCGGAAGTTTTTTCAACATATATTATTATATCAACAGTGGCAACAATAATTGTAAGTTGTTTTAGAGAAAGTTTTGATCACAACTTTAGCGGATAAGAATTTATTAATCACGTCAGCAACGGTGCAATGGTACCGACAGTATCATCATATTTTTTTTGTGTTACTAATTCCACGTCTATGAAGTTAATTCGTCACCATTCGAGCCGCATCGCTTCAAACGCTATAAAATTCCAAGTTCCCAACTCGACTGGAAGTGCCATTTCACTTCAACTTCAATCGACTTTGCAATGCAGTGAAGCACCAGTCGTGATCGTCACCTTCGTCTAAACTTTAGTGCAATGCAGAGAAAACATACCATGAAAATTCGGCATACTCAGTCCACACTCCATTGATTCATCTTCATTAGCACCAAAGCGAAATGAAGTGTGTTCATCAACATCCATTTCCTCATCTAAAACAAAAACAAAAAAACACAAAATAAACAAACACAAACAAATGGGGGAAAAAAAAAAAAATCAAACAATCCCGAAGCCTCAGTCATCACTGACAAAGACAAACGAGTTCATTTTTTCCGTCTTCATAACAACCAAAAATGATTAAACCGAATTTTGTTGATGACAAAAAAAATAAAAAATCATGAAAACGATTTATTTAAAGGTAAGTTGTTATTAAAAATATTTTTGCCGAAAAAGTCCATTACCATAGAAGCAGCGAGCAGTCATCATAGAATGCAATTAAGTCCACTCAAGCGATTTAATAACTTGACCCCGACACCCAAGAACGTGGTCTTTGACACCGCCGAAGGACTCGATCCTGCGTAATGGAACGATATCACCGTGATCAATGCGCACCTCAAAATTACTTTATTTGTTTTAACGCTTTTGCATCGCCAATCAAGAGAGAAAGGTATGTAAATGCTAAGAAGATTGCTACTTGTAATTAATGAGTTTTCGAGTGTAAATTTCCTTGATGATTTTTATTTTTTTATTTTTTTAAATGAATAATTCCTTTGGAATTATCTCGGTATTGAATTTTCTATAAGTTGTACGTTAAGGGACACACTACACGTCTTTTATGGTGTCAAGCTGGAAAATGGGGGAATTAAAATTTAACTATTTTTTTTTACTGCTCGTGACACGACACATCAGTGTGTACCGTTGCGAAAAATTTTTAAGTGCAGGTAGTAATAGTAAAATTGTCTTTTTTTGTTTTTTTTATTCATTTTATATTTGTTGTTAGTTTTTAGTTAGTTAAGGAATTTAAAGGTGGAAATGTAATAAGGACTTTACGCTGGTGTTACTTACACTATAAGACTTATCTTAAGACTTGTAGCTATTTGGTTAACATGGTCGTAATGTCATACCATAAGTCAAAAGTCTTAAGTTGGACCAGAGCAAAGTCCCTAGTAACATTCTACCTTTAAATTCCTTAAGGCTATTGTCACGCACGTAGTGATCATAGACGGCGCTGATAGCCGTAACACTATTCCTAATTCCACAAATCTTATAAAATTATATGAGTAACAGGCTTGTGAATCAGTGGCCATAAGTCAAAAGTTTATAAGATAAGTTTATAAGTTGCTATAAGTAGGCCTTGTGCAAACTCCCTAATTCCTAGCTTTTTGGGAAAATTCATCAAAACAAAGAAAAATTTACCATATTATCCGGAACAGGCAGCATGCTGGTAAACATGAGTTTCACCGGCATACCATAAAACGGTGCTAAATTCTTAGTTAAAATAGGGGAAACCCACTTTTACCAGCACACAGCCTGGTCCGGAGCAATACTGTAAAAATTTCTGAATGCTGGAATAAGTTTCTGAATTTTCTCTTACAGAGGTATTCATTTACAAAGTGACATTTTTATATAATAGAACGACTATGAATATCTTTGGTATGCTGAACATGTTCCCCATCCTTTGCACTTATGGCCTCGGTATTTTTATTAATTTTCTCCAAAAAGAAAATTGATAGTTTAACCACATCTGATGGCAGATTTGAAGGAAAAAATATGTGGACGGTGGCTGTTTTTAACTCTCCTAATATATGGTAACCGGTATTGACTGTTGCAGTTAAGTTAAGGTTTTTGTAACCACACTCACTCCAACTCTTTAACGAGGTCTAAGTTAAAAAAAATTGTCTGTTAGCACTGTCCGACTCCACCAACCATTTCTCCTTCGAATGGCATCATCTTTAAAAAACTTGTCACCCAAATTACCTAAACTTCAAGCCGATTACGTCTTTTAGCGAGGAAAATTACCTTGTTTCCTAGAAACTTTGTTTTCCCATTTCCAATTTTACCATGTTTTTATTTTTTCATGCAAATCCCATTCAAATAGATTCAAAACAAAGATATAAATAAAACAGGAGGAGGAATCGTTCAACTTTAACATATTTCAAAAAATGACTTTTCTTAGAAAATGACTTTACATTTTATTGCGAAGACCTTTAAATTCCAATCAACCAAACCAAACGTACAATCCAATTATGTTATTCGATAAAAACAAAAAATTATAAACAGCTTTCTACCGTATTTTATAAATGCCTTTCATTCATTTCCAAGCAACCTGGAATTTCTATGAATATCTATAAATTCCATACAAATTCATTCAGTTCGGAGTAAATATTATTTCCATTAAAGATTTGCTTTCACTTCAAATTGTGAATAAACACGCGTCAAAATATTTATAACTATTGGATTTATCCACTTAATCTTTCTATTTATGAATATAAAGAAATTATTTTTGTTTTTTGAAAAAATTCCAGTTAAAAAAAAAAACAAGGAAGAAAAATGTAAAAGATAAAACAACATTTTAAAGTAATTTTTCATGAATTTTTTTTTTATTTCTTTCGAGGGTTTTGTATGGAATGCGGGTCATTATCGAAAAGAAAAAAATCCATGCAATCAAATTGATGATGATGACATTTATCACATGTAAACACGAAGAAATGAGTGGAGTTTACACTGGTATATTGGATTTCCATGGCGCCACATTTGATAGAAAGATCTCATTCCAGACTGAAGGTTTTTCGAAGAGAGTTGGGAGCGGTGGGAGACAATAATGTAAGGAAATAGAGAATTTAATCCTTGTCGTTGAGGAATGAGCGCTCGTTGCAATATTTAGAATCGTGTGGGTTGTAAATCCAGTGATTTTCCATTTTTCACGGGTTTTGGATCGGGTACCATTCGTCACCCACATTTTTCCATCGATACGTGGTCTGGTTGTAACATGTTGCACACCAGCTGCTTAGTTTATATTTATGTTCTTTTCTTTTCTCTATGTACCGTAAACCTAATGTTAAGCCTTTTCTATTTCTTTCATTGTAAAAGATAGATTCACAGTGACGCAACGCAAGGCCAAGATGCAAGACGCAGCTGTGTTCACACTTACGCTTGCTTGCTGTGTGTGTGCTTACGCTTGCGTACACAATTTGCTTACCCACAATGCACCTTGCGCTTACGGTGGATCAGTGTGAACACAAATGTGAATCTAGCTTTAATGGTTTCTTTCCTGTTGTTGTTTACAATTTTATGTTGCCTGTTGCATCACATTACTGTTTAGTGTAATGAAGAGGTGTTGCAATTGATTACTGCAATCGAATAAATCAGTCTTTTCCAGAGACTCAATAAGAATGGTTATTCTCTTGTCTAGCTTTTAATCAGTCTCTCTGGTGAGAACTAAAAAAAACTAACATCTAACCACGAACTTCCACAGCTATGGTCACGTTTACACGGTCTATGGAAAATACAATGCAAAGTCATAGCACAAGTTGACTGGAGACGATAAAATGTTTCAAATTCCAGTCGTTTGTGATACAATGTTCCGTATGTCCAATTTCCAGTTTTTACTCCATGTGCAACATTCTATTGTGTTTAAGTAAAAGTAATTATAATTAATTTCTGGCAAAGATGTTGGTTGCCATAGACAGCACAAAGAACGGTAGCCGTGGAAGTTGGAACCTCCTTAAGAAATATGTAACAACTCAGCTGCCTAAGCAACTACAGAGCCTAAAACTGACTAGCTCTCAAACTATGAAATTGTTAAAGTTGAAACCAGAAGGGTTCAATATTGTTAGTTAATTGATTTTGATTGTAGGACAAAATATTCGCAATGAGCTCCATTGAGTTTCTGCCTTAAATTAATTTATCAATCAAAGCCATCTGAGCCCCTGGCAGGTGCCTGTGATTATTATCTTGTAGTTTCTAGCATCAAGCCTAATATCCTTTCCCATCAAAAGGATTTTGGAAAATTTTGAGATTTTGACGATTTTGTAAAGATTTTCTGTCTGATCAATTTTTTTAAGCTTTTGGAAATTAGTGAAAATGTTTGTGATTTTTCAGCTGAAGGGG
>JAQFZO010002095.1:0-13223 GCA_034695885.1 Geophilus flavus
ACTAATTAAAAAAAACCGTCCACAATTTTCCCCAACCGTTTAAACCCCCCCCCCCCCCCCTCCGATCCGCCCTTGGTCAAAATATTATGTTTTTGTGTTGATTTTTTGGATTTTGTTGTCTTTTCCTTTGAGAAATAGTTTTTTCAGGTTTATATTTGATTTTTGTTATTTTTTCATTAAAATTCACCAATTTTTATTTTAATTGTAATTTTTTAGGATAATTAATTGGATAATTTTTAGGTTTTTTATTGATTTTTTCATTTAAAAAAATTTTTTAAAATATATTTTGTGTTTTTTTGTTTTTTTCTTCAAAAATCGTCGAAAATTGTCTTTTTATGGTATTTTAACGCAAGAAATACTCATCGTTTCGTGTTTTTCGCATTTTTCATCGATTTGATTACTTAATACTGAAATGATATAAAATTAATTAAATCTATTAAAATGTAAATTTAATTTTTTTTAATTTTCCAATTCCGAGTCGCATTACACGACACTAAAGAAACCCGACACGACACGTGATAAAATGAAAATTTTAATAATAAAAAGGAATTAGAGAGATAAAATAACACCGAATTTTTATTTTTATCAATATAAATTATTTCCATCCAATTTCTCAACGCACGTGTGATTTAATTACTTTAACGAACGAACCGAGGAACAAAACCGACACATAGCCGTCGCGCAGCGCCACTGGACACATCTAGCGGCAAAATTTGAAAACACCTCCACAAATAATTCACCCCAATGATAAATAAAAATTTTAAAAATCACCCACCCATAAAAAAAACCATAAATTAACAAAATAAAAAGTAAAATAAATAATAAAAACATTCAAAACACGGAATTTAAAAAAAATTTAATGCTTCGTTAAATTCATTGAATTTCATCATCATTCATCAAAATGGCGGCGTCCGATGACAACTTCCATTGAAATAAATTGAAATAAAATAAATTCACATACTTTGAACCGCTTTACACGTTTTATTTCTCATTAAAAACAACAAAACATTCACTTTCCACCCATGAAACGATGAACAAGCATTTATTTCTCCTCTTAATCAGCCCAATTTGCGTCGCGGGAATCGTTGAATTCCCAAAGAAACGACTAAATTCTCGACTAAATCGTTTCAAGGATTACGACAACGTCGATGTCGGCATGGAGCGAAGAAACGACTACGGTAAAAATTACGATTATAACCCGATGATGAGTCGAATACACCCGATGTATATCCCGATCCCTCTATCGACGGGCGGCGGAAGCGGCGGCAACACGTGTGTCTGTCCATCGTCGTCAGGTGGCGGTAACAACATCATAATCAACATTTTCGTCGTTGTGGCCACGATCAACAACATGATTAATATTATAAATTTTATTAGTAATATTAATATTAATAATAATTTGATTAATAATAATAATAATAACAATAATAATAATAATTCGAATAGTAATTCGAATTCGAATACGAATAATAATAATAATAACAATAATAATAATAATATTATACCACCGATTCCTGGAAAGAAAAAGTAAAGAAATTTGAAATAAATGTAATAAATGTCATTGAACTGGATTTGGTTTTGATGTGTGTGTTTTTCGATTATTTTGAAGGGTTTTTGGACGTTTTTCGTGTTTGTTTCGAATTTGGAGTTTCGAAATCTCAGAGGTAGGTACTCCATCCAGATATTTTTCGTGGGATGGGATTGGGAAGGGTTAAAGGAGGGATTTTGAAACTTTTCCAACTATTTTCCAGGAATTTTGAATGATTTTAATTTTTAAGATTTTAAGAGGTTTTCAAATATTTTTTAAAGATCTGAAAAGAGTAAAAGATTTTGAATGATTTTGAATGATTCTAAGTCATTTTCTTAAATTTTGAAAGCTTCTTAGGGATTTCCAAAAAGATCCTAATATAGATTTTCAGAGATTTTTTTTTCAAACATTTTTCAATGATTCTGCCCGATTTTTAAAGATTCTGCCAGATTTTTCAATGATTCTGCCAGATTTTTAAAGATTCTACGCGATTTTGAAAGATTTTAAAAGATTTTGAAAAATTTCTAGAGATTTTCAAAAATTCTAAGTGATCTTCAAAGATTTTGAAAGATTGCTAGAGATTTTCAAAGATTCGTAGATTTTTTCAAAGATTCTGACAGATTTTTAAAGATTCTTCGTGTTTTGAAAGATTTCTAGAGATTTTCAAAGATTTTGAAATATTTCTAGAAATTTTCATAGATTCTTAGTGACCTTCAAAAATTTTGAAAGATTTCTAGAGATTTTCATAGAATCTTAAGAGATTTTCAAAGATTCTGTGATTGTCAAAGATTTTCAAAGATTTCTTGAAATTTACAAAGATTCTGTAGATTTCAAAGATTTTGAAAGATTTCTTGAAATTTACAAAGATTGTGATTTTGAAAGATTTTGAAAGATTTCTTGAAATTTACAAAGATTCGTAGAGATCTTCAAAGACTTTGAAAGACTTCTAGAAATTTTCAAAAATTCTAAGTAATCTTCAAAGATTTTGAAAGATTTCTAAAGATTTTCAAATATCTCTATTTTCAACCTCCGATCCCAAGACGAAGGAAATAAAAAACAAAACTTAGAAAACATTCATTATTCTCTTTATTTCGTATAAATCAACAGATGTGTCATGGCGACTACGGTTTGTTTTGTTTTTTCCATTTCAATTTCAATTTCCATTTCCATTTTAAAAAACATCATTTTTCTGCCAATCCAAAAAAAAACCAAAAAACCAAAAAAACAATTCATTTATCTTTCATCTTCTTTCAATTTATTATTACAAGGGATGGAAGCGCAATATTGGCAGTTTGTTGATATAATTTCGCTTTTAAAGCTGTTTCACAAATTTGTGTACAAATACAATAGAATAAATGGGAATTTTAAAAAATAACAAAACAAGAACAAGGCACGTTGAGCGAGTCGAGTATAAAACAAAGTTGAAAAAAAATATACAATGCGTCAATTTAAGTATAGGAACGTTTAAAAAAAACATAAGATAAAACGGTATACAAACAAGACGTCGTAGAAAACGGCAAAGACACGGATTGGTCACGTCACGCGATCATTTTTGATATAATACTGATTTTTTTATTTATTTTTAAATTTAAATTCGTTTGTCCAAAAATAATTCCTGAGTCTGTCTGTCGGCCGGCGTGGAAATAAATTAGACGGAATTTAAAAAATATAATATTATAAATAATAAAGATTTTTGTTTTTGTTTTATAGAATTGAGATTTGAGAATAAATTAATTAAAATTTGTTCGAGAGAAAGAAAGAAGGTTGGTTGGTTTTTGTTTGTTTTTGTTTAATTTAAAAAATTAATCCATTCCTGGATGGACGTAGTTGAGGATAAAATATGCCACGTCGTAGTTGGACCAGTAACATGTGTGCGCGGTGAAAGCAGCTAGGTAGCCGAACGAGTCCATGTTGCCTTCTCGTAACACGAAATCAAGACGAGTGTCCATTTCTGAAAGGAAATTAAATAAAATAAAATTGAATAAGTTGAATAAAAAATGGTAAAAAGTATAGAAAATAAAATTTTTGGGATTTTGAAAATATTTTTGATTTAGAAATTTGAATTTTGAAATTTTTGATATTTTTTTGTTGAAAAATTGAGAAAATTAAATATTTAGCGATTTTTTCAGTCAGAATTATAAAATCTGTTTTCTAAAAGAAAATAAATTAAATTAAATATATTAAATGAATAAAAAATAGTAAAAAATATAGAAAAAAATTCATTTGGATTTTAAAATATTTTTGATTAAAAAATTGGAAATTTGAAATTTGAAATTTTTTGATATTTTTTGATATTTTTGTTATTGAAAAATTGGAAAAATTAAATATTTATCGATTTTTTCAATAAACATTAGAAAAATCTGTTTGAAATCTTTTCAAAACTTTTTCGATTGAAAAATTAGAAGAATAAAGTTTTTATTTCAAATTTTTTTGCTTCAAACATCAAATTTTTTAAATATTTTAATTTTTCTGACAAAAAATAGGAAAAATCAAATAATTTAATTTTTTTTTAAATATTTCAATTTTTCTGACAAATATGAAAAAAATCAAATATTTTAATCAATATTTTGACATAAAAAATTGATAAAATCAAACATTTAAAATTTTTCTTTTCACAATTTCCTCATTATTTTTTCCGCTTAAAAACATAATTTTTCAAATTTTTAATTTTTCGGATTCAAAAAATAGAAAAATAAATCTTTTCAAATTATTTTTAACTTTTTTCATTGAAAAAAAAATTAAACTATTTCCAATTTTTTCCTTATTTTCTATTTAATGTAATTACCGGTGGTAGTCGGTGAAGTATCCGACAAAGTCTCACTATTCTCGATATTATTTTCCAAATTACTAGCAAATTCTGACGCAATATCGCCCTTTTCAACGGCCTTCGTTTCCTTCATCACCATCGATATCAAATCCTGTTCCGGCGAATTGCTATTTGTCTTCCTCCATGCAGGCCATGAAATCATACTCCAACGACCGGCTAAAAATAAATAAATAAATTTAAATTCCCTTTAGACTTTGATCTTTCAACATTTCAAAATCATAAAAACAAAATAAAACATTCTCCTTTAATCCCTAAGTCCAAAAATCGATTTAAATCCAAATTTTGTCCAAAAGTCGATTTCTTTCTTCATTTCATTTCATTTCATTTTTTTCTAAATATTATTATTTTACATTTGCCTGTTTTGTCTGGGGATTTGGGTTCGTCGACGCTTTCTTTAGATAAACTTGTTTTTTCGTCTCTAGATGGAATCAGAGGTTCAACGGGCATCAATTCGTAGGGAGTTTTATCCAAAGTAGCGTAATAATGAATTTGTAGCGGCATAATTGCGCCGTATTCACGTTTTATCAAAGGTTCGAGTCTATAAGCCTGAAATTAAAAATTAAATTAAAATGTTATTCTAAATTTTTTTGTTTTTTTTTTTGATGAAAAAAATTTCCTTTTTTTGATTAATAATTAAAATTTTTCAATCTTTTGAAAAATTGGTAACTTAAAAATTTTCATTTTTTAATTTATTGCATTTTCTTCCTGAAAAAATTCAATATTTTTGATTCTTTTCCAATTTTTCATCAAAAATTAACCAAAATCTCAATTTTTGATTTTTTTCTCAATTTTTTTTGAATATCATTGAAAAAGTTTAATTTTTCAATCTTACTGAATTTTTTCCAATTATTTAATTATTCTGGATTTTTTTCTGTAATTTTTCTTAAAAACTTTTTCAATTAATAATTAAAATTTTTCAATCTTTTGAAAAATTTTTATTTTTTAAATTTATTGGATTTTCTTTCAAAGTTTTCCTTAATAGTTTTCATATTTTAATTTTTTGGATTTTTTTCCAATTTTTCATGAAAAGTAACTGAAAAAATTCAATATTTTTGATTTTTTTCCAAATTTTTTTTGAATATTAATTGAAAAAGTTCAATTTTTCAATCTTATTGAATTTTATCCAATTTTTTAATTATTCTGGATTTTTTCCTCCAATTTTTCTTGAAAACTTTTTCGATTAATAATTGAAATTTTTCAGTTATTTTCATTTTATTTTTGTACAATTTTCTTTTATTTGGATTTCATTTGAAAATTTCCAATTTTTCAATCTTTGGGAATTTGGAAAAATAACTTAAAAATTTTCATATTTTAAATTTTTGGATTTCTTCCCAATTTTTTCTTAAAAATTTTTATTTTTTAATTATTTTCGATTTTTTCCAATTTTTTTCCAATTTTTCACTAAAAATAACTGAAAATTTTTCATTTTTTCAACATTTCAATATTATTTTCCAATTTTTCATCAAAAAACAAGTGAAACAAGTGAAAAAACATTGATCTTACGACTGGGTCTGAAGGATGATAAATATTAAACAATTTTTTCACTAAATGACGAGGAACTATACTCTCGAGAGGTTCCGTTTCGGGTCGAAAACCTCGCAAAGCCAGAAAAACGGCCAATGGAGATCCCAAGCAAAAAAAATTCTCCACCTAAAAAAATAAAAAATTCAATGTTAAAAAAATAAAATTTTTACAAAAAAATTTTAAAAAACAAACAGTAAACGAGGTCATGGATTCTTTTGGTTTAGAGGCATGCTCGAGTAACGACGCTTCCAAATCCATCAACTGTTGCGCCGCTTTTCCCTCCTTTGAATTTAAATCTCTGTTTGATTCAGCCTAAAAAAAAACACAAAAAAAAATTAAAATTTATTAAATATCAATCATAAATTTGACACGGACTTTCATGCAAATATTTAGTCGTTTTTATTTTGTTGAATTTGCAAATTATTGATATTTTTGATTGATTTTTTTGTAATTATTGCCAATTTCGTTTCATTTTGATCAAATTAGTCAAATTTAGGTGATTTCTTTTCGATTTTGGTCAATTTTTCTCAAATTTTGACAATTTATAGTTTGATTTTGGTGTGGTGTGGTGAATTATGGCAAATTTTAGTCGAATTTTCATAAAATTAACCGATTTCCAAATGATTTTTTCAGGGATTTCTGCCATTTTTGTCAAATTTTGGCTATTTTTTGTTTGAATTTAGTAAATTCTGGTTGAATAACTGCAAAATTTCTGCGTTTTCCGTTTGATTTTTGTCCGATTTCTGGGAATTTTCGCCATTTCCATTGAATTTTGCTGATATTTAGAAAATTATGGCAATTTTTAGTCGAATTTTCATAAAATTTGCCAATTTCCAGATGACTTTTTAGGAATTTCTGCAATTTTTGTCAAATTTTGGCCATTTTTTGTTGGAATTTAGTGAATTCTGGTTGAATAATTGCAAAATTTCTGCTCTTTCCGTTTGATTTTGTCAGATTACAGTGAATTTTCGCTGAATATTGGCAAATTTTGGCGATTTCTGCTCATTTTTAAATATACTTTACACAAAATTTTCTTTTTAAAGCACACGAAAGTCCGTATCCGAATCATAAAACGTAATTTACCACTAAATCTTTCAAGTATAATTGCACAGGATTGAATCCGGTCAAAATATCGTACATGATGACACATCCGAGTGAATGTGCAACAACCGACACTTTTCCTCCTTTGCTTTCAAAAGACGGATTTCGTTGACAAAACATTCCATATAATCGATTTAATTCGTTCGACAGACAGTTGACAATCTAAAAAAAAAACAAAAAGAATTTTTGAAATATGAAAAACTTTGTTTCAATTGTGAAATTTGTTTACTTCTGTACGGTACATTGGACTCGTATAATACATGATGTCCATCGCAGTACGGTTCAAAAGTTCTCTGAGACATCGAATCTTATGCGGCGTAACCGATTCCACGGTATCTAAAAATGTAGAAAAGAAAATTTGATGATAAGACAAATGAATTTTTCAATTTTTCAATTTTTGGCGATGTTACGAACCTCCGTCTAGTTTTAAGTTGGATCGCCACTCGACTGGGAAAAATTCGGAACGATCTTCGGACCCTTCGGAGTCCTTTAATCCGGGAAAATATTTTTTCTTGAGAAACGTTACTGAGTCGCGTAACCTGAAATTGAATTTTGATGATTATTTTTGAGGGTTTTTTTGGGGGAAATTAAAATTTTCGATTGTTTTTTGAACAAAAAATGAATTTAGAGGAGATTTTTGGAAATTCTTGGGAGAAAAATTGAGTTTTGCGAATGAATTTTGAAGTTTTGTTAGGGAAAAATTGAATTTTTAACATGATTTTAGAGAAAGAAAAATGAATTTTGCAAATAATTTTTGCGTTTTTTTGGGAAATTTTAAATTCTGCGAATAAATCTTGAGTTTTTTGGGAAAAAATTAATTTTTCGAATGATTTTTGACTAAAAAATTAATTTTTCGAATAATTTTTGACTAAAAAATTAATTTTTCGAATGATTTTTGACTAAAAAATTAATTTTTCGAATGATTTTTGACTAAAAAATTAATTTTTCGATGATTTTTGACTAAAAAATTAATTTTTCGAATGATTTTTGACTAAAAAACTAATTTTTCGAATAATTTTTGACTAAAAAATTAATTTTTCAAATAATTTTTAATTTTTTTTGGGAATAATTCGATTTACTTGGAGCAATTCCGGATTATTTTGCTCGTTTCGCCTTTTTGGCCAATGCCGTGTATCACAAAGATGAGATGCGTAATTTCAGCGGGTCTGTCGGTCGATGTGGCTTCTTCTGAGTATCCTCGGTGAAGACGATGTCCACCTGTAAAAAGATATTTTTATAATAATATTGACGAAAAAAGGAGAAAATTTGTTTTATACCAGTGTGAATTCCAATCTTTTGACTAAACGACCGCACGAGTTTCGATGGTATTGCTTCGTTGTGCAGATGAACCTCACGTGGTCCGGTCCAATCAACGTGGAAATTTGTCAGTTTTAAATTCAACATCACTAAAAAAAAACAGAAAATTAAAAACATTAAAAAAAATTCAAAGTTTTAGGTAAAATTAATAAATAAAAAAGAAAATTGTAAAACTATTAAAATCAAGAAAAAATCTAAGTTTTTCAGTTGAATCATATAAAAAATTAAACAAAATTAACGAAGAATTCAATTGTTTTTGATATTAAATCACAAAAAATCAATCTTTAAACATTAAAACCCCGAAAAAATTCAAATTTTTCGCCTTGAATTACAAAAAAAACAACGAAAACTTCAAATTGTGCACAAGAAATATTAAAAATAACGAAAAGTGCACATTAGTTTCACATAAAACCACAAAACTTTCTAACTTATCTCAAAAAATCACAAAAAAATCAACCAAAACAAAAATTCGAAATTCCTTAACATAAAATCAGAAAAAAAAAACAAATTCAAATTCAAATTATTTTTTAAAACATTCAAAAAAAAAACTCAAAACATCATATTCCTCAAGTAAAAACCACAACAAATTTTTTTTAAAAAAAAATTTCGACACACAAAATCCAAAAAAATCCAAATCTTTCTTCAAAATAAACACGAATACTAATTAAAAAAACCAAACAAACCAGGTTTCGCTCCTTTGGATGGCGTGGACTGAGTATAATCCGAACACTTGGACCCACAAAACTTCTTCAAATGCGCCGCTTCAATCTGCTCAGCAGAATATTCATCCAACGGCTGCCACGAACCATCATAAAACCACGTCGCACGCATTATCTTAAACTCCTCACCTAAAAAACAAACAAAAATACATCAAAAATCCATTCAAAAAATCACAAAAAACACAACTTACCAGCCCAATAAATCGATGTACAAACCCTGGACTCCACATCCGTCTCATACAAACCTCCTCTGACATAAATCTTCTCCAATAAAACACAACTTTCCTCTTCACTCTCCACAACCCCTCCATCAACATCATCACTTTTCAACTTCCTAAATCGTCCTTCCAAATGCAGCGAATCATAACCCAAAAACGGAACCCATTTTTTGTCATTATAATGCTTATAAAACCACCGAACTTCTTCCGCTTTCAATTCCTCGATTTTATCCGAACAAGCCGACGTCAAATTAGTAAAACTACTCAAACTAGAGTCGGAATCCGAGCGTCGGTTCATCAAAGTCTCGTGAACCGACGCAGCCGTGAAACCGGCGCCATGAAGCATGATGCTGTTGGCCGGATTCGCTTCTTCGTCCGAATCGGCTAAATCCTCGCTGTCGACACGAAACGAACAATTTTCCACCGTGCATCCGATCAACGGGTCGTGCACGTGTTCTCCGTGATCCGAAAAATCCAATCCGATTTTTTCTGAATCCGAAATATTTTTTTTCCCCGGTGAAATCACCAAATTCGTGGCCGGTTTTTCGCTCGATGACATTTTGAGTGTTTGTGTCGTACGATGAGTCACTTCTGGGTACGATACGGTACCGGGATGTTCCAGCTGCACCTAAATGTCAGTTTTTTTCAGTATTTTTTGAATTTTTGTTCTTGTTTCTTATCGATGATGACAACCGATGGATCATCGTCACTTACCGATTGCACGTGGTTACTAAATATAAAAATATTTACAAATCGAAGAACAGGGCGGATTTATATCGTTATCGTCGTCATCGGTCTGGATCACAGCTCAGATTCCTTCATCGGCGAAATAAAAAAAACGATGAATGCCATCTGGTGGTGTCGTGTGGTTCGATCACACCACACACGACCAAGGCCTAAAAATACCGAATAAAATGTTTTTCTTTTGTTTTTATTGATTTATGGGTTTGTTGATCCTTGTTTTATGGATCGATGAGTGTAATTTGTGGTAATTATGGTGTTTGGGTTGAAATAAATGTATTTTATTCTGAAAATGAATTTTTCTCCCTGCTGCGACGCGCCGTTGCGTGGTAAATTTAGTAAATTATATAATAACGGATTAAACAGGCTTGACCTGTTTTCTTTACAAGCATGACGTAAGTCGTTTTTTTACTTGATATTTAATGACTGAGATTCTTTTTCTTAGACAAAAATTAAAAATTTAAAAAAGAAAAAAAATCACGTGTTCGGAAAATTTCCATAAGTTCTCGCTAGATGTCACCGGCCGGCATTCGATATTTCATCATTGACTAGTAGGTAACAAAAAACACGATTTTTACGTGAAATAAATTAATTTTAACCTTTTTTTCAAGTGAATTAAGGTGTTTAAGGAATAAATTCAAAATGCTACCGATAATAATAGCCGCCTTGCGAACTTACGCGCCGTACGTAACATTTCCAGCGGCTTTGGTCATCGGATTCATCGGTTACCACGTCGAAGGACTTTTATCCGACAAATCACGAACACAACCGGTTAGAAAAAGTATCGAGGAAGAACGAGCAGATCGACGATTGAACGAGATCCTAAATGTCGATACGACTAAAGTTGACAGTCTAAAAGATAGAAAATTTATTCCTAAGACAATTTTCACGCGAAATGTGTCGCCATCGTTACTTGAAGAAAATGAAAATTAAATTTTCCTTTCTGATTTGTTATTTATGATGTAAATAGAATTTATTTCATAAAAAAAAAACTAAGAAATTTACACGTTATTAACATATTTATCGATGAACACATGCGGAAATGACTAAATGCTATAATTAAGGAAAATTACCCGAACCGGTCGAAAAAAAAATCGAAATTTTTGTTTCTAAAAATACAAAGGTCCAAAATTACAAAATATTAATTGATGGAACACATTCGGAAGCGACTAACATTAAATTATATGAAAAAAAAAATCGAAATTTGCCCGAACCGGTCCAAAAATCAATTTTCTTTTGCATCTAAAAATACATAAATATCCAAACTTACAAATTATTCTTTAATTTTACTGATGGAAAACATTCGAAAACGGCCAATACACTAAAATAAGTTAAATAAAACAATAAAAAAATTCGAAAATCACCCGAACCGGTTCAAAAATCAATTTTTTCCCATCTAAAAATACATAAATATTAAACAACAAATTATTAAAAAAAAATTCGAAAATTGTCCGAATTGGTCCAAAAATCGAATTTTTTTTGCCTCTAAAAATACAAAAACATCCAAAATAACAAATAATTAATTTATTTCCCCGATGAACACATGCGGAACCGACTAAATAACACAAAAATCCACTAAATAAAAATAAACTAAGAAAAAAAAATAGAAAATTCATCGAAACTGGCCGGAACCGGTCCAAAAATAGCCAACAAAAATCCATGAGGTGATTTCCTCGAGAATATTTTTAACTCTTCCACGTGGGATAAGGAATCAACGGCGTTTGTTTATGGTCCAAAACGATTTTCATTTGACCCACAAATAAATTCAGGTTCTGTCCGACTAAATCCGGCGACAAACATTGGATCATGATGTCCGCTCGCTGTCCCCTGTATTCATTCTGAGATTCGAATCGAATTTGCGATGATTCAAGACAAAATTTCATCAATTTTCTCGTTTTTTTCACATTTTTCAACGAAAAGGTCAAAAATTGTTCGTGATCGTGAACGGTCAGTTTATACATGTCACACGCGTCGTCATCCGAATCTTCGTACCGGATTCCTTTAATCGTAAACTGACCATCATCGTCCGTTACTAAATGTCCTTCGAACCACGATCCGTCTTTTGGGAAACAAAGTTGCGCCCAGCCACTGACTTCCATTTTTGTCGTTGCAAAATTTTTATCGCCCGTCATCACGTTTCTGCAAAAATTTAAAAATTTTAACGTTTTATATACAAAAATAAATGATAAACTTACCTAAAATGAAGCAAATGTCCCTCCGTAAGCGGGAAACACGTTATTACCTCTTGATTTTCCTTTATTTTCACTTTTTAATGAGGCATCTCGATGATCTCGTCGTTTTATCCACACGACGACGGAATACCAGTGCGCGATTGGTCGATTCGGGTCACACCCTCGTTTTCGACCAATCACGTTCGTTTATTTCGTAAACAACATGTGGGGAATGGAAGAAAACATTCTCTAGTGGTAGTTGATGGAATTTTTTTCCGCCATATGTTTATTTTGATGAAATTGATGACGTATTGATGGAATTTTATAATTAATATTTTGATGGTTTTTTAAGGAAGTTTAAAGGAAATTCGGTTCATCCGATTAGAAAATTATGATATATGATAATAAAGATAAAAATAGTTATTTATGTAATAAATGATTAATAAAAGTGTAAAAATGAAAATGATTCGAATGTTTCCTGATTCTAGTCACGCAATTCTGCACCCGTGACCTACATTTTACGAACAAGGGAAAAAATATGAAGGTTCAAGCATAAAGATTAGGTCATCTGAACTTTGTCCTTGTTATCGAATTAAATCACTTTCACAGTTATATTCGGTTCAATGAAATCAAATAAATTTTAATATATGATTAAAAATGAGATATTTTAATCTAATCCAACAAAATTACCTTGAAGAATATTTTTAGTTTTATTGCTAAATTAAAAAAATATACATTAAATATTAAATATTTATTTTATGTATATTGCAAACTCGCATCAACTCACGTACGCACGTCAACGTCATCGCGAAAATTTACGACTTTGACTTTTAAAGTTCATTTTGGTGATAAAATGAAGAAAAAAAATTAAAGCGCGACGAAATATGAATTTATTAATCAATAAATGTACAATATCGCAATAAATATCGATTTTACAAATAAATAATTCGTTTTTACAAATAATAAATCGATTTTACAAATCTATAATTCGATTTTATAAATAAATAATTCGATAAACAACAAATTCTCACTCATTTTTGGATTTTAAATCATTTAATACACTTGTAATTTGTTTTG
>JAQFZO010002096.1:0-13207 GCA_034695885.1 Geophilus flavus
GAGTGTAATTATGGTTTGCTATTCCATTGGAAATTGGTCATTTACGATTGATTAAACCACCTTTAAGGTACATTAGCAACATTGTGTTCAATGTCAAACTCTAATATAATAACATAGCTGAGGTATTTTTTAAAGTGAAGTTGATGGATAGCTTAAAGCTAGCGAGAGCAACCGTATAATCTTTTTTTATTATTTCTTTTCATCGGAATAAAGTCTCTCGCTGCAGAAGTAAGATATTTTTAAAAATATACCATCAACCAATTTTCAATGTTGTACACGATTTTGACTCGGATTAACCACACTTGCGATATAAATAATTCATTTCAAACCAAGTGTCAGCTGTCAAAAAGCGTTGAAACGATTTCAATTCTTATCGTAAAGTACAATGTGGTTAATGTCCCTGGCCGTTTTGCACTAAATTTTTCAAGCCGAGTTTTATTGATCCGTTTGCCAATTCTTGTAAGTACTTACTTATTGATTTAGAAATTCCCGACTTCCGCAATTTCAATCAGCAGCGGTAGACTTCGCATTTCTCCCCCCTACTTTTTTCTCATTCTAAAACTTCATCCTAATCATTTTGTTTTAATTCATTATTTATTTAAAGTGTTTCTAATTAACTTTCTTCGATTCTAATCCCTTTATTTTTTTATTTATTAGCTTGCAATTCATTTTACCATCCAGACGATAATCAGTTAACGGAGGAAGTGGCATCTTTAAGGACAGAAAGTGAAAAATTGAATCAAGAAAACAGCAACCTTCAGAAAGAAATAGAAAAGCTAAAAAAATTTAAAGAGCAATTTTCTTCGGGTGAACGGGATAACGATCAGGGCTTGAGAATTCAAAAATTAGAAGAGGAACTGGAACAAGCCAAAGAAACTGTGAATTGTAAGTTAAATTTCTATTTTTATCCTTTGCTACGCCTATTTTCTTGTCGTTGACGTCACTTTTTTTTATAAACCACCTCAAACGCAAAGAAAAAAATCTTTTAAAAATATCAAACAAATAGTGCACATAAAATTTATTGTTGATAAGTCAAATAGTCGACCTGCTAAAAGTATTCTTAACATCAACATGAATTTTGTATCATCTTGAGATCCAGCGGTCATAAACCCATCCAATGCACACGGTAAATGTAAATAGATAAAATTTTTATTACCTAATAAACATTTTAGTTAGACGAAATGTCTAGTACGTTATAAGATTTTTGTGTACATTAATTAAAGACGAGAAAAAACGTAAGAAGATATTTTCGAGTTAGTGTTGGCTGATGGTTTTGGTTGTATGCCAGGAAAAACCCCCTCAACGCAGAGGCACTTGTGGGAGTTGAAAATGTGTGACAGCTTTCGTAAATTTCATAAAAATTCAAGTTACGTGACTGCTAAACTTTGTGTAGTGTTTTCTTAATTACCTTGTAAATCTTTTAAAACCGACATCATAAAAGAAAAATCGAATTTTTCCAGGAAACAACACGAAAACAAAATATGTTGCTGCTCGCTACACATAAGCTTACATACTGGCCCTGTGTACAAAACATCGCATTTATGATGCACAAATTTTGTTTATTTTCAAATAGGGGAGATAAGAGTATCTTTAATATTGATTATTCCTGGAATCGTTTTCATGTTTATGCTGCACTACTGTAAATATTGCTCTTTTTATAGTTGACGTTTGATCTTAAGATTATTAGTTTTCTTGTATGAGTTGTATGGTTTTCTTTTGAGATTAAGATTTTACATTAACGAGTGGTGGTTTTCACATGGTGGTTTTAATCGATTATTTTCTGCGGCCAAAAAAAACCGGAGATACTTTGGAGATAAAGTGCGAAAACACCCATACCCTTGAGTATCAATTAAAAATTTACCATAAAAACAAAATCTTTTGCTCCATCTTCTAAATTGTTTAATTAAAGAAATTAATTAATTTGATTGCGCTAGTTTTAGATAAAAATTATTGCGCATATTTACATTTTATGATAATAGTAGTAATCATTTATATTTAAATGACTGAATGAATTGGTTTACCAATTTTCTACGTTAAGAATAAAACAAACATTCATCGATTGATGTTAAAAAGCGAGAAATGTTAATTCGGCTTAATGTTTTGATCTTCGTTTCTTCTCATTTATAGCTATTAAATTCATATAAATATATTTCCATCTCGTTTACATTCCTCTTATCTCACACCAACATATTTTTTTTCTTCCAGCTCTTAAAACCGACCGTAAGCGGCTGAAGGCTGAAAAATTTGATTTACTTAACCAAATGAAACAACTTTACGGTACCTTGGAAGATAAGGAGAAAGAGCTGAGGGATTTCATCCGAAATTACGAACAGCGTGTAAAGGAGAGCGATGAGAACATTAAACAGGTAGATTCACGTGCTCGTGTCATAAATCATTGGATTCGACTATTGATAACGTCAAGATAGCTGTAGTTCATAGGGTTTTAATTTTCAATTTTATTGTGTTGGGTTTGATATGTGTCCTGTTATTGGCATTTAGATTACTTCGAAAAAATTCCTATCGACTGCTGCGTATTCATCAGAGGTGAGTTTTAATTATAGAAATGATCAAAGCAGGCAGTTTTCTGCTTTTTAACAACTTAGGCTTGCTAATTATCACTCGCAACTTCAGTAGTGATTAGATAGTTTTGCATTTCACGATGGGAAATTAGTTTTACGATGAGAAAAAAAAATTGTTTTTAATAAAATGATAATTTTTATCGTAGATGAACATTTATTTGTGTGTACATTTAAACCAAAGCACGGCCGAACTGCACTTATGGAACTGAACGCTGTTTTACTAAGCGGGTCAAGGCACGAATTATTGCTATTAATTGCGCTTGTTCTTCACTTAAAGAGGGTGTCAGGGTTGGTGGAAGCAATTTGATGGGTAATTAGATAGATGAAATGAGAGATTTTTCTCAAATGATTGATGGGATCATTATTTTTCCCGAAAAGTTTGCCGCCATTTAGCAACGTTTTCGTGCGTGGTGACACGAACAATAAAAGTGTGGGGCCAAAGAGATGTTAATAAAATGGAAAAAATGCAGTAAGAAGGGGAGGGGGAAAAAATCATTAGTTGAATATTAAATAAGATTGTGTTGAGTTTTCAATTGCGAGCGCATTCATCTTTATTGCCAAACTTGTTATATTTGTTTGGTCTTTTTTCATTTATTATAGTTTTTATACCATTATTCTCCAAGTGAGTTGTCTTTAGATAGAAATGTAGCAGCAGCAGCAGCTGTTGAGAATTTGCACACATACAGAAATGAATAGATTTTTCTTCAATGTGGTTCCATAAAAGGGGTTTTATTTCTTTCAAACAACTTTTCCACAATTGTAATTATGTAAAATATCCTTTCAAGACACAACAAAATGCAACTCTGCGTCCTAACACGCCCAAAACTGATTACATTTTCTCTCTCAAATCTTAAGCACTACATTTATTGTCAGTTTCAAAAACAAAAAAAAAGTTGTCGAATGATGGCCTTCGAAACATTATCATTTTCTCAATTGCTAACACTCGAGAGAAAAAATGTTTCCAAATCTAATTTTTCTGTTTCTTTTTCTATTTTTTATTTTTCGGGTCGAAACTTGAAGTTGTCAGTTGAGAGAGATGCGACTGAAAGGGAGAAATGGAGTATCTTGAAGCACGCCAGAGATGAATCGGAAAGATCTGTGTCGCTCTGTGCACAACTGGGACTCAAGGAATCACAGCTGCAGCAAGTGCAAGAGGAACTCAATGAAGTAAGCTTGGCTTTATTGATAATGTTTGCATGCAATCCCCATTCCTGCGAGCTACTCGAGTGGTGCGATTACAGAAACCCTTACGCTAAAAAATTGAAAATGCTATCTATCTCTCGTGTTACCCTAGACGACGGTCTTAGAATTTTTTTTTGCAAAAGTAATTCAACTGGGAATTTAACAGAAAACAGAGTCATAACGAAAAAAAAAAATCGACGCTTTTAATTTTTTTAACATTAAAGTTTTAAATTTTAAATTATAGGCAAGAAAACAACTTTCACAATTGGGTTATTATTCAGACCAAGAAAGTTTAGCAAGCAGATCTAATGGTTACCACACATCAACTACTTTGACGTCGATCAATGTGAACGGGCGCGATCACACTCCCACATCTTTAGGCACTGCCAGTGTTTCCTCCAGAACACCGACACCTGGAGACAGACCATCAGTAAATGCGGACCACACAGATGGCGATGGCAGTCCCATTTACGCAGGTACTTTATAATCGTTTTCTGGTTAAAGCCGAAACTCTTTCCTTACTTTGTTTGTTTGGTTTCCGCACCAGCGATGAGCATGTGTAATGAATCAAGTCCGACTCCACCGATGCTTCAAGGACTTTCACGCTCGGCCGAAGAGTTATCTCATGTGCTGAGCACAATGGATCTCAAGAAAAAAACGCATCGCCGACATGGTCACAAGGGCACTTGGGGCTCGATATCTAGAGTGTTTTCCCGTAGTCGAAGTAGAAGATCAGTGGACAGTGCAGGACTCTACGAAGGTAAATATTTTACATGTAAATATTTGTCGTATCGTTTGAAAATTCCATGTTTTGTTTTTGAAATCTTTAGATGACAAACGAACATCGTGGAGTCCTTACACGAGTTTGTGTGCTAGTCCTCTTGCCGAGGAGTCTTATGCAGAAAAACTGCGACTTCTTGAGGAAGCTCAAAATGTGCCCATCGAAAGATGGAAAGCACTCACGGTCGTTGCTTGGTTGGAATTATCGCTCGGGATGCCACAATACTCATTGGCTTGTGCTGAGAATATCAAAAGTGGAAAAGTATGTGTGCAACTCTTATTATTTTCCCCGAAGGAATTGAATAAAACCTTTTTTTTAAATTGCAGATCTTACTCGAATTAACCGACAGTGAATTGGATTCTTGTTTAGGAATGAACAATCCAATGCACAGAAAAAAATTACGTCTAGCCATAGAAGATTTCAGAGACCCTACCTACTGGTTCGTATCAATTTAAGTGAAAAGATTGAGGAGAAAATGTGAGTTTTCTCACGAACAATTTTATTGTTACAGCCGGTATCCTAAAATTGGAGAGCTCACTCACGTTTGGGTGTGCGGAGAATGGCTTCCTGGGTTGGGACTGAGTCAATATGTGGACGCCTTTGCAAACCACTTAGTGGATGGACGAGTACTCGAGCAGTTAGGGCGTAAGGAGTTAGAGAAATACTTGGGTGTATCCCGGAAGTTCCATCAAATCAGTATTTTACATGGAATTCAGCTCTTGCGAGTGATCGGTTACGATAAACAAGTATATATATATTTTTTTATTATTTTGTTTATTAAATTGATTGTGGGTCAATAAAAGATTCCTTTCTTCTTAAAAAGGTGCTGGGAGAAAGAAGATCGCAGTGCGATATTCATGATTCTGATCCTCTCGTATGGACAAATCAACGATTCATAATTAATGGTGGTTTGAGGCAACGGCTAATCGATCAAATTGATTTTAGGTATTCTTTGGAACAAGAAAGCCATCCAGTAAAGCTTAATAAAAAAGGCAACAACTTTTCACGCTCTTACGCTAGTGGATTACAATTGGCCAAAGCGAGTGAAACGTCAAGATCAAGCTTAAGGGTAAAGAGACCCATCATATTTATTTTTGAAACTTAACTTGTTAAGTTTATGTTTGACATTACGTAATGACAATTCATAATCTATCATTTTTCTTTGGCAAAATGATGACTTATCGTGAGCAGAACCTATTTTTATTTTGAATTTTGCCAAATTATATATTTTCTTGTGTGCATTTTTACATTTGTTGCTTTTCTTAAACCTCCCAACAATTTATGGTGAAGTAATTATCAGTCTTAGCTTATATTGCACATCATAGAAATCACTTAATCACTTAAAAATTAATTCCCCATCAAAAAACCTTGTACACTTAAGTAATGATATCACCTTATTTAAATTGCTACTTGGAAGTTCTAGTCAGGTGAGAAGTCAATAAAAAATTATTTCGGTACTACATAGAAAGTAGTGAAATTTTGTTTTTTTTTGATTTTTAAAATAAAATTTAACTAATTCGAGTCGATTTTCTTTTTTAGGGTTCCTTATCCCGAGCTTTAGGTTTAAAAGTGAAGAGGGACTTACGTGTAATGACCCTCCCCCCTCCAGTTCCAAGACATCTCACTCCTGGGCCGACATCACTGACTGGTGGAGGACATCAGGATAAAAGTCGACATAGAAGAGTCAGATCCACTAGCGACTTCGACGCCATGACTGTCACATCCGTTTGAAGAAAAAATCTACAAACATTCACAGTTTTATTTTTGCATGTATCAGTAAAATATTTTCTTGTTAGTATTTTAGCTTCTAGTCCCGTAAAAGGCATAAACGATAAATTTTAAAGACGATATGGAACGAATATGCCAAAGATGGAAAGACAGTTATATAAGGAATGCTTATATGTATAAAAAAAATTATCAATATTTGGTGTGAAACGATTTTTTAAGTTTTAAAAGGGTTATGAGTTCGTATCATATTCCTTTGAGACGGTTAAGTCTCTTGATCTCAGAGAGAAAGAGAATGAGAAAGAAATTCACGAATTTTTCAAAACTTATTGCAGCTTTGTTTTTATTAAAGATATTTATATTTAAAAAAAGTATTTGGAAGGTAAATAATTTGTCGTATTTTTGTATTATATAGTCTATTTGTCCATATCCGATGTAAAAAAGAGGTGAAGTTTGTAAAAGTGGCCTTTGGCGTATGTGCAGATGACGTAAAAGAAAACACAAACAACAGAATCTTCAAATTAGGCTATACGTTATTATGGATTTCAGACGACGTTGCAAGTTTTATTGCGTTTAGTAATAACCGTGTAAAAATTAAATTTTTAATTTATTTTGAAAGTAAAGAATCTTACATTCCTAAGGATTTATTTTAATTTTTTTTCTAAATGTAAATAAAGGACAATTTAGTTTGAACATCGAAAAATATATATAATGAACTCAACAGTAAGAAAACTGTACAAAAACGAAATCTTAATTAATTAAAAATGCATATAATTAAATTCTTGATTTGCTCTCTTTCTTTATCACAGACAAAAACTTGAAGATACATAAAATCGATCGAGGCACGTAGGAATGCATTGTTTTAAATTCTATAAATATTGCTTGTTATTTTATTTTAACCATACGGTGTCTTTCCTCAATAAATGAACTTTGCACTCGAGCAAAGCGAGGGACACGATATGAAACGACAAGAGCAGAACGAATGTAAATAACATACGCTCGCCTGCATTACAAGGTCACGTGACCAAAAATGCTACATACATTTTAAAGCTTAAGTAACTAAATAACAAAAGATAAAATTTTCTAAGCACCAACTATGAATCTTAAATAACTTGAAACTGTACATTTAGAAAATTCTATTTAAAACCGCACATCACAAGCAGTGCGATCAACAAATTTTAAATTTTAAATATTGTTATTATGTGGTGTAAACTAAGGAACAGTGGACATTCAAACATTGAAGTCTGATTAAGGCATACTTGTGCTGGATAGAAATGTGCTTATTTTATTTTTTCCACTTTCTGTCTTCGTCAGTATTCAAAAATGTAAAATTTATTATGGACGGAGGATCATCTGACTAAGGGTTGATTCAAAGATGAATGAGTATTGCATGTCTGTACTAGACATTCAGTCGATTCAGTAACTAACTCTTATTGCCAATATGGCAATTTTAAGCGCGAAACTTAGTGAAAATCTTATACCTTGTCATTCAAATTTCAAATTTCATATAGTTATAATTTCACCACAACTTCGGATAGTAATTGAGAATAATTGTAATCGAAATTGAGAGCTGGCAATGAAACTGACTTGTCCCCATCTTTTAAGGATACCATAGTTAATGTCGTGTGAACCCCTGCCTTATTTCCCTGCCCTTGAGCTCGGTCTGCCGATGGCAACAGTGGTAAAAGGCTCTCGGTTACCACACCTATCATACACGGATCTTCCGATCGCATGTATCGCGACGCAAATGAGGTAGGAGCTTTCTTTGGTCTGAAAAACAAAAAAAACTTACCAACTCATCCTCAAAATCCGTACATTATATTATAACCTCTTACCTTCCTCTCTTCACTGTTGCAACATGCTGTACGCCATTGACTTTGTCGAATAACCTGTAGAGCAAGTCGGTGTTTCCAACGGTGATAGTGCGATTATTGCAACTTTCCCTTCTTTTGCAGTCCTTATCTTGTTTATCATTCTCTTCGGGTGTTACAGGTCTAACTTCTGTTTTATAATTTATGGAAAAAAAGTGTGTTTTATATTATACCAAAATAGAACATATTGATTTCTGGAATCTTATATACCGTAAAGTAGACAACACACTTTTCAGTTGTCTTGGCAACTTTCGCACACGACATAAATATGTTTTGATAACAACTGATACCTGCAATATCTTCCGTAGGCTCTTTGTTGAATAAGGGCGGCAATACAGGAAATATATTCCCTGGTGATGAATTGTTGGCTACGTTTGGTTGCTGCCAAAATGACTGTGGAAGGGCTCTTAATCTCATTGGCAAGGGTTCTACAAAGAAGGATAGAAGGAGGAGAGCAAAAATGACATTTATTGATGAGAAGTGATTGAAACCTTATTGAAATTTCATTCATTTCATACAAATCTACGTGTCATTAATTATTTGTGTGGGCTGTTATTGTTTTTTTTTTCCTTTTAACTGGAAGTGGCCTTGAGGATTAAACAAATGTGCCTATTGATTTAAGCTCGGGCATTCTTGGAAAATCAATCTCATCAATTAGCACCGACCATTATTTTTTCACTAATGGTCATTATGGGTATAGAATTTCAATTTGACACTACCAAAACTCATATTAGATACGAATAGGGTGTAACAATTCAAATAAAATGCTTGTAGATACCGTACTCTAACTTAAAACAAAAACAAAATTAAACTTAAAAAAAAAAAACTTTAGTAAGTTCCAAACAATATACATAAAAGTCAAGAGACTTTTTATACAGTAATTACTGTATAATAACAAATGATATCATAAAATATCTATCTTCTATTTAATGGTAAAAATATTTCCCATGAATACACGCGCTCACCCACAGTCCTCAATGCATACATGACAAACATGACTCATTCTCGAAACATGCCATTCGTATTATTTCAAAGTCACGATAATTGCCCTTTAATTCTTTTTTTTTACCCAATTACAAAACAAATAACTTTTCATTTACCTTTGTACTTGGGTCTCGTTTTAGCGTTATTGTGATTTACTACTTCAGCAGTATTAGGAGTTATCAACCCTTTCTTTTTCTTTCCCTTGATGTTGGATAAAACAGCATGCGCATGTTTGGTAAATCCCGGTGTCCGTTCGTAGACCGGCCCGGACGCCGTACTGCTGTTACAACTGCTAATCGGACTTGTAGCATTTTCGAGATCGAATTCCAAACTTTCTTCCTTTTTCTCCTCTTCGTCGCCACTTTCTCTCGGGGAAAGTGTCGTTGCTGGTTTTCGTTTGCCGCTCATCAATTTCAAATTATGTTGCCAATTTCACAGCATTCTCACGTGATCAACACTTTTGTTGCAATTACTACTTAACCAGTTAACTTGTCATATCGAGATAATCCGCTGAAGTATTACGTCGCAGCTCGATTATTTTTGTTATTGTTAGTTACTAAGGACTACCCTCGCGCAAGGGGCAAGCGAAGTTATCACGTGAATTGGTGATACCAATCGGAGGTCACAATCATTGTTGTCAAGGCAACCCTGCACCGGACAAACGCTTACCTACCTTTATAAAATTTTTTTCCCGTTCTCGATTTGTGTATTTCATCACCATGGTTACATATTGATTACCAATGACGACATGGATGAGCAAGTTGAGTTCAGGGAACAATGAAACGGGTCAATTAAAAATGTGTCAAAATACAGATTTATTATTGTATAATAGATACAAACGTTTTTTTTTTTTTGATTTTTTGCTTTGAGTTGTAATAAATTATTTTCTTAAGACCAAAACTCCCACGACAGCAAATGATTCGCAAAGAATTGGTAAAATGATTCCTATTATGAATATCAACCAAAATGCTTCGTTCTCCCATTGTAGGAAGACAAAAATGCTGAGGCATAATGAGCCGACACTGTGAAATGCTATGGCTAAAATGAAGCATGGAAATGAGGACAGAAAATTAATAGTTTGTTATTTTCATGAAGCTGTACAAATTGACTTACACAGAAATGAAATAAACGGCCAAAACAAAGAAACTCCGGACAAAAAGGAAATTAATTCAAGTCCTAGTACACATAAACTCGTATATATACCAATTGCTAAACTAGAATTTTTTTTAAGAAATTAAGAGGTATTCATAATTAATAATTAGTTGGTGACAGTTCTAATAAAACAAATCTTGTTCTATTTTTTTTTTACTTCTGTTCTCGTTTTTTAAAGTCCACTTCAGTAAAAAGTAATGGCATGTCATGTCTTACGATTGCTTCCTATTAATTTTATCATACATACATAAATAAGTCAATTAGAAAACTAAATTAACAAAATAAAATACTCACTTTACCCCATAAAATAAGTAAAAGAATGGTTAAATGGGCTATCAAAATTAGAAATCGAGCGGGCACAAGTCCTTCAATAAATTGCATGGTTTTCTGATCGGATTTAACAAAATAGGAATATTCTAAAGGCACGTTATCAACAGCACATCACCAGAGTCTATTGACTCTGACATCACTGTCGGCCATTTTGACGCTAACATAGCGGAACCAGAATTATCGTGCTCACCATGGTAACGAAGAGTAAACCGGAACTACGCATTAACTCTGTTTCGACGTGAAGTATCGATAAGTTGTCGGCCACGTCTACTGAGTCGTCGTCATTATTTACAACATTCTAATTAATACCTCTGCTTTTAGCTGATATTGAACATTTCCACACTATATTTATAGAATTCTAGATTTCACGGATCGAGACTTTAAAAAATGGTACACCCATTCAATGCTCAATAGTTGGTTCAAAAATATTCATCAAATATTATTGTTTACAGCCTCTCCGATTGGACATCAAACGAAAACTATCCACACGTTCAGACCGGGTAAAATGTGTGGATTTACACCCGACGGAGCCATGGATGCTCGCAAGTTTATACAATGGCAACGTGCACATCTGGAATCATGAAACTCAGGTATTTTGTAGAACGTGTTGTTGTATTTTTCCATAAAGGGTATGAAATTAATGATTGTGATTTATTTTATAACAGCAACAAGTTAAATCCTTCGAAGTATGTGACTTACCAGTCCGAGCTGCAAAGTTTGTTCCGAGGAAAAATTGGATCATTACTGGCACTGTAAGAAATGAAGAAATAATATTTCCAAATGTCGGCATTTGAAACGTAAATTGTTTACAGGATGATATGCAAATACGTGTCTTTAATTATAACACGTTGGAACGTGTTCATATGTTTGAAGCTCATTCCGATTACGTTCGGTGTATCGTCGTGCATCCAACCCAACCCTTCATTCTGACTAGCAGTGGTAAAATTCAACTGAGTTATAAAACTTTGAATATCTTAACTAAATCTGATTTTTCTTTCTCCAAAATAAAGATGACATGTTGATTAAATTATGGAACTGGGAGAAGCAATGGTCATGTCAACAGGTGTTCGAAGGGCATACACATTACGTCATGCAAATTGTTATAAATCCAAAGGACAACAACACCTTTGCGAGTGCCTCACTTGATAGGACAGTCAAGGTTTTGAAAATAAAGAATAAAATCATTTTATTGCAATTATTAATTTAATATAATTCAATTCAATTTGTTTTGTTAATTTTAGGTTTGGCAATTGGGTTCCAGCACACCAAATTTTACTTTAGAAGGTCATGAGAAAGGCGTCAACTGTGTAGATTATTATTATGGAGGAGATAAACCATACTTGATTTCTGGCGCTGATGACAGACTCGTCAAAATATGGGATTATCAAAACAAAACTTGCGTTCAGACATTGGAGGGTCATGCCCAAAATATATCGGCTGTTTCTTTTCATCCAGAATTGCCAATTATTATAACTGGATCTGAAGATGGTTAAATATTTCACACAGATTAAAATTTAATTTTACTGACATTTTTTTTATTATCGTAGGAACCGTTCGTATTTGGCATGCAAATACTTATCGTTTGGAAACAACTTTAAATTATGCTCTGGAACGAGTATGGACGATTTCCTGCATGAAAGGATCGAATAACGTTGCTCTGGGTTATGATGAAGGAAGCATAATAATCAAAGTATTAAAATTCATACTGTACAGTGTACAAACTTGAGTTACATTTATTTTTACAAATTTAAAATTGTAGCTCGGGCGCGAAGAACCGGCAATGTCGATGGACAGCAGTGGAAAAATAATCTGGGCAAAACATTCCGAAGTTCAACAAGCTAATTTGAAAGCGATGACCGATACCGAGATCAACGACGGGGAACGTCTACCTTTAGCTGTCAAAGATATGGGCAGTTGTGAAATTTATCCGCAAACAATTGCTCATAATCCAAATGGCCGATTTGTGGTTGTTTGCGGCGATGGCGAGTACATAATATACACTGCTATGGCCTTGAGAAACAAAAGCTTTGGAAGTGCCCAGGAATTTGTTTGGGCACTGGATTCATCGGAATATGCTGTTCGAGAAAATTCGACCTCGGTCAAGTTATTTAAAAATTTCAAGGAAAAGAAATCGTTCAAACCCGAATTTGGAGCCGAAGGGATCTTCGGTGGGTTTATGCTCGGAGTCAAATCGGTGAGCGGATTGGCTTTTTACGATTGGGAATCACTCGAGTTAGTGCGCAGGATCGAAATTCAACCAAAACACGTAATTCATTAAATAAAAAGTTAGTTATTTTCTCGTTAATTATTTTTTATTATTATTTTATCAGGTGTTGTGGGCTGAAAGCGGAGAATTGGTTTGCATCGCAACCGACGAGTCTTATTTTATTTTGAAATACAATGCCGAAGCAGTTACGCAGAGTAAAGAAACTAAACAAGGTGTCAGCGAAGATGGAATTGAAGATGCATTTGATGTAATTTTACAAGCACACTTTTTTTTAAAAAGACTTTTTAATTAATTAATTTTTTGTCCAAACTACAATTATATAAAGAAATTAACATTTGATTTGATATTTAATGGAGAAAAATTACTTACTCTCCGA
>JAQFZO010002097.1:0-13205 GCA_034695885.1 Geophilus flavus
TACATCAGATTTACATTAGATTTACAAAATTGAATTTACTGTACACCACTTAAAATAAGATGTAAATCTTGATTTACACATCAATTTCTCACAATTTTACAAATTTAAGAGATCAAATTTAACAATAAATTTTACTTTGAATTTCCTTTTGAAAATTTGAAATTTTTTACAGTGTCGACTCATTTTTTCATCAAAATCCTACAAAAAAAATTTACCTCAAATCCAAAAATATCGAGAATAGCTATCGATGTTTTCTTGGATCCTTTACAAACAATGCTGTTGATTCGTTGAACCAACCAAGAAAATAAGCGAGAATAAAGTGCTTTGGAAATAGCATCTCTGGCATCGAGTGCTTGATCGAGATTCAGCGGAGTCATGAGTTTCTCATTACGCGCTTCCTACACAACATCGAGAGGAAAATCATAATTAAAAATGAACTCTGAAGAGTGCATCATGGGAATACAAAGTACGAACAGTGGTTTTTGTTGTCAATGCTTGCACGATTCCGTCGGGACTGAGCTGCAGTAAGTGAGAAGCCCATTTAATCTCGGCATCACTACCGATTTCCACTCCTTCTTGACCGTGTTTTAACTAGAATCAAACAATTTCATCAATTTCATCGTAAATAAACCTCAATTTCATTACCCTTACAAAAATAATTGATCATTTTTTGATTATTTTTCAGTCATTTTTTAATAGTTTGGTTCTTTTATATTAATAAGTTGCTCATATTAATATTGTTTATTGTTTTTATTCTTATATTATATACTTTTAGTCATTTTTTGATCATTTTTAAGAGCAAAAGTGATAAAACGACCAAAATAAATGACCAAAATATGATCAAAAAATTTTTATACGGGTATTTTATCAATTTTTTTATTACTGGTTTTCTATGGAAATAAATATTTCCAAGATGAAGAACGGATGAAAGGATTCTAAAAATAGTCTCCTGCTCATCGAGAGAAAATCCTAAGACCTGTACAGCAGATAAGAGAGCTTGGAAGTCTTCGCCATCATCTTTGCATGCTATTTCACAACTTCCTCCCTGTAGTTTAGGAATTAAATAAAGTTTTTTAGAATTTTTATTCTTCCGTTAAAAAACTCCTTTAACTCTATAGTACCTGATTGAGGTAGAAATACTTGTCGGCAGAAGTTAATCCATATTTTTCCTTCTCTTCGTCGTTTAAACCCGCCAAGATCTCGTAGAACACGTGATAATTTCTTTCCTCCGGTGCTTGGGTGACGATTCTAGACTTCTCCAACAAATATTCGGTCGTGTTAGCCCCAGTTATGACACCACTAATCAAAAATCAAGAAAAAAAATGTCAGATATTTCAACAAAAAAATTGTTTTAACGACTTACTTTTTAAAATGTACTTCTAAATATTTGCCAAATCGACTAGAATTATCATTTCTAACAGTTTTGGCATTTCCAAAAGCTTCTAACAGAGGACTCGCCTCTAAAATTTGTTCAGTAATAAGATTACTAGACGACTTGTTCACAGCTGCTAAGTATTGCATTATCAGTTTGGTACTTTCGGTTTTCCCTGCGCCACTCTCCCCACTGAAATCACAATACAAAATAAGTAAAAATAACCACAATCAACATGGTTGTCAGAACTTAGTGAAACGTTAGTATTTTTTAGTACTAGGTATGAACAAACAAATTCTAAAGTTTCATCAACCAGAAAATCATACCTAATGACTACAACTTGACTTTCCCTATCTTTACTCATCCTCGCATACGCCGAACTGCCAATAGCGAACAAATGCGGTGGCAAAGTCCCTAAAATCTGTCCCTCGTACTTCTTCACCATATCCAATCCGTAAATATCGAACATCTTGTATGGATTTACGGCCACCAAAATACTTCCAGTGTACGTCTGCGGTGATTATACAGGTAATTAGCTGTCAATTCTTCTCCAAGAATAAATCAAACACTTACATAAATCAACTGTTTATCATATCTTATCCTCAAATTCCACAGGAGGGATGCTTCGTTCAAATCACTGGAATAAAAAGAAAAAAAAATTGTATCTTAATTAAGACTCACAATTCATGTGCCGGGTTTATAATTATTAATAGATCCCTCATCATGAATGCAATTACAAGGACATGTGTCCGGTTTTCTGTCTCCGTAAACAAGGCTACAAAGAAAGTTTTTTCGCTCAAACTGGCCTTGAATATAAACATTCTATTATTAAGGTCAATGGCTTGCAGTTGAATTGTAAGCATAGGAGTCAGTCAGAGTCAGTTTAGGACAACTTTTTTCTTGTAACTGCACTCTTATCATTTTATCGACTGAATAATAAACGAGTGGAAAAATCAAATGCATTTCTACTTCAAATGAATCATGTCGTCTTCCCCGGAAGATCCGAGTTCTTGTCTTCGCTTTACGCTTGCCACGTTATTCATTGTGAAAACTTGTGACTGGAAAAAAGAAAAAAAAATTTTTGAAAGTTTATTCATGAATATTCACATAATATCAAGGAGGGTTTATTTACCTTTCCTCCTATTATGGCTTGGACAGTTATCACCTGTCCAGCTCTGTGGTATTCGACGACTTCTCCTGGTAATGCATAACCAAATCCAGGATCAAACCAAATCAAATCTCCCTGAGAAATAAAAAAAAAAATAAAAATTTATATAATAAATATATTTTTTCTGTCTAAGAAAATAAAAAGAATTTTGTTCCGTTTGGGTTGAATAGTGCGAATTGTAAATTAAAAGTGTAACAAGGTTGTCAATCACCTACACTCACAATTTCAAATTTAAACATAGAATTAACCTTGAGTGTATTCTAACCATTTAACCACATCCTTTCCTTTAGTCAGCAATTTGCTGAACATTGAACTCGGGCATGCCTTGCCCTAAGAGAAGAAAAAAATATATTTTTTTGGTTAAAAGCCTCAGGTTACTCTCTCTCTCTTCGTCTATTTCTTTCAAAACTTTCAAGGAACTCGTCGTCCGTCCTCCCAACTGTAAAACCCAACCCGACGTACTGAGTTACAGACTTTTTTTTCATTTTTATCAAACCCAAATCCCACATTTGTCACTCTACGCCCACGAGTTCATTCATACACATACATAAACTTCGGTAGAAAAACCTATTTAATCATAACTCGATGCAGGTCACGGGTTAAGGCAAACTTATTTCTGTATAATTACAGTTAGGTAAAAAAAAAAAAAAAAAAAAAAATTCACACAATAAGAAATTAAAGCAAAAGACTGATTCGAATCTTGGGGTTTCTTATTTTTAACCTTTATGCATTTTACACTTCCTTGTTTTATCATGCTGGAATTTCCACATTCCAATACGACTAGGTCGCTACCTGAGAAATTCAAACACGTGACCTCAAAGTTTACTATATGCAAGTCAGATGATAACTTTCAATCCATCGAGTTGAGTTGAGAGAGAGAGAGAGAAAAAAAAATCACATCAAAAAAAAAAAAATTGAGTTTTCCTTTTCCAGCAGACATTAATTCCATTCCCAGCGCAAAAACGCAAAAACAAACCCTTCATTTCCGACCCAAGGTAAAATTCCACAGTGACCTATCATCTTTTCGCCATAAAAATGCCTTACAACTCTTATCATTCAATTCTTTGTATGCAGATTTAACCTTGCCATGAACTGAATGAGTCGTATTGAAGACACAATAAACAATTTTTCCCTTTTTCTATACACATAACTTACTTATATTTCTATATACAGACACTAAACTCCACCTACTAAAGTCGCACACCCATTCGAATAAACAATGGTAGGTTGCTAGGTCAGGGGACTCGAAAGAATGAATATTCCAGTTCTAAATAACAATTTATAATAGTAACGCAGCATGAAAAAGCATCTTCCATAACTCCCCCTGCAGGCCTTGTAAAAAAATACGGAGTAAAAAAAAACTAGACTAGTAATCTTCTCAAATTAGAAGTAAAAATTACTCGAATCATAATAATTGAACCGAGTGTTTTGCAGGAAATGAGGCTGGAACACTTCCCACATGATAATTTCATAGGGAAAAAAAAAAATCTTAGGAGTGGTCGTATTTATCTAATCACCAAAAATAGACAAGATGTGGTTGTTGTATATAATACTCACCAATTGCACGTTTTGCCAAGACCCGAGTTTTTTCGCGTTCGAATAAGGGCAAAGACGTATTCCACAGTTAAGCCCGAATCTCATCAACCTTCTGCTCGCTCCATCTTTAATTTTGGGCACCTTCATCTTTGTTTTTGTACGAAAAACTAGGAATTTACGTCATAAATTACTTTAAAATGTAATGGGTTTCTTCTTCTTTCCACCCTTGACGGATAATCCACACGAATTTTTGAAAAAATCCTTCACATTTCCGGGTTTGTTTTTGTTTGCTGGATGAGATGAGGTGCGGTGCGTCAAGGAAAAACCTCGACGTCCTTGCAATGTTCTAACGACGGGTGGTTATCATGTTTTTAAGGGTTGAAAACATTTAAGGTATGGTGGATAGGATAGATCGGAGCGAGTAGCCCATGGCTATACCACCGACCGCAAATCTCGACTGTGTTGCAGTCAAACACTCCGAGTCGAAAATCAGGTTAAGACCGTCAAGAATGTAAAAATGGATGCATGAATTAAAAGCGTCAACCAACTTTGACTGCAATTCACCATAATTTTTCTCTTTTTCTCTCTTTTTACAATCGTATCTCGTTTTTCATCTGTTTTGTCTGCAATGTCAAGATCCCCCTACTATCCCAACTAAAAAAAATCTGCAGATTTTTTTTGTGCAGAAAAGTGCAGACAATCTGCAGAAAATCTGCAGTTATTTGGCTGCTTTTTCAAAAATTCTGTACCGTATAATTTCTGTAAAAATTTTGCATATTTTTTGAATTTTTACATAAATTCTGAACCCGACTAAAAAATTCTGTAGCTTTTTTGCAAAAAATTGTAACTATGATTAAATATGATTAAAATCTGCAGAAATTTTGCAGATTTTGCCTGTAAAGTTAATGATTTTCAAAAAATATGCAAAATTTTTGAATAAGCGGCCAAATAACTGCAGAATTTTTGCAGATTTTCTACACTTTTTTTTGCAAAAAATTGCAGATTTTTTTAGCTGAGATAACTCTACAGAACCTACACTCAGAAAAAAATGTTGTAAAATGGTTGTATTTGTGCCATTGATTTAAATACCTTTACACTATACGAGGTTGTAAAATAGGTTGTAATTTGCCACAGAATTGAGTGCATTTAGTCATTTTTTCTCTGACAAGTGAGTGTACTTCAACAGCTTCAACATTGCGCTCTAAAATATAAACTAAACAAACTAAACAAATCAAAATACAAACCAAACCCAAACAAAAAAAGTAAAAATATATATAACTTTATTTCATCGAATAAAAGAACTAATAACAAAAACTATACCCCTTCAAATCCCCAAATTACCTCACCCCGCATCCCTGTCGACCATTAGTTCTACTCGTTTTATTCTTTGAGTTTCTCCCGATGGGAATTTTTTGAAAGTTGGGAAAATGAGAGAAATAGAGGGAAAGAAAAAAAAAGTGAATGAAAGACAATTTTATGTTAAAAGGCATTGAATTATTGGCGACGCAAGCATGTGTAACCAAGTTACAGCTCATTGACTCTTGATTATGTGATCATTCACTCGACTGATAAACATCAATTACTGTTCAATGGTCTTGTCGCCTGATGGTGATAAATTGTTGTTAGGCTTTAAATGGCAACTGTTATTTTTATGGGTTATGGTATTTAGGATACGAGGAAGTCTTCGTATTTTTTTTTTCATTCTGTAATTCGAGTTTCTTTGCTTAACCCTTTATAAATTTAAAATTTTTTTTTTATTTATGAGAGAGGGTAAGTAATAAAAATGAAACTTCCTCAATGAATTTTAGGATGTTTATAGACTTTATACTATATAATTTACCCAAAAGTTCCTCGTGAGATGAATTTTATGACACAAAATATTTTGTCTTTCATTTATTTTATTACCATTTATTAAAAATTTATTAAAAAATAAATTCCATAATAAATAAATATATAAATTCTTCTTTAAAAGGAACAGAAGAAAAAATGTCAAAGGGTTACAATAGGATGATGGCCATGGCCATCATCCAAGCCCCAACCTAAAAACTAAACAAACTATGCATAAATTAAACCCTAGAATACACAAAGGCAAATTCGAGGTAAACCGAGAATGAGAAATCCAACCCAAAGACCAAAGTTTAAACTTGACACTGATGATGTAATCCGAGAAGTATTTTGGTCATGGCTATTTCTGTTTTTATTTTTTCAAATATTTTTCCAATGATGTAATTTTTTTTTATTTTTTTTTTATTTAGAATATTAAAAACTCACCTTTTGGAATTCTTCCATCTTTGATTTGTTGGATTCAGAGATTCGTTTCGTGTGGCACAAAGTTCGGGTGGTTTTTATACAAATCCCAGTGTGGCCTTGGAACTTTTAACTTATTATTTTTTATCTACCTTGCCACATCCTTGTTTTTACCTCTGTAAAATATTTAAAAAAATAAAAATAAATAAATAAATAAATTTTTAAAAAAAAATTAAAAAATGTAAAAAATTGTAATTGTATTTAATAAACTCCGACCTGCAACCGTGAGGTGAATTTGTTAGATTAAAATAAAACTTTAAATAAAACATAGATATGAAATCTTATCTGAATTTAATATTTTTAAATTAAATTTTTAAAATTTTTGAATTTTTCTTTCATTTTCTGAATTTCTCGTGTTTTCTATGGAAAATTGTGTGTAGGAAGTGAAGCAGTCAAAATACTCCTCCTTTCTCACATTATGGGATGAGATGTAGGCAAATAGGAAGAAGAACAAACACCTACTAAGTCAAGTCGGTTGTCAGCAACGATTATTTGTAGGAAAATCTGATGTTCCAGTTTACAGACGTATTATATTAATTCCGGTTATTAGAATGTTAAGAAAAAACGTATCAACTACTTCCGAACACCTTGTTTTTAATTAAGTTTCGATAATTCCTCTGTACCACCCACTGGAAATTTATTAGCGCCATTGATAAAGCGAGACAATATACAATCGCGCATTGCAGAAAAGAAAACTTTTCGCATTTTTCACGTTTTTGGCTTATTTTTTGGGAATTTGTATCAATTTACTCGAGATAATGAGATAGATAAGGGTTAAAAAGATGATTTTCCTGGTTTTGGGATTTTTTCAGTATTTTTTGATTGAAAAACTTTTAAATTTTTTTTTTTTAGTGATTTCGATAATCAAGTGGAGTCGTGTGTTGATTTCTTATGAGTATTCAATATATGATTTGACAGTGTGAGTAAGCACACACTTTTCTTTTCCCATGGGGTTCATTGACTGTTTAAAAGAAACTGAAATAAGGACTTGAGACAGGAAATACAAAAGAATCACTTTTCTTTTCTTTTATTTTTATTCTCTCGGAATAAATAAAAATAAAAAATAAAAAAACAACTTCTAGTTTACCTGCAAGTTTAATGGGCGACCGTTCTTTCGGTAGGATCAGATTAATTACGCCTAATCTATTTTTTTCCCTCCCTTAGCTTAACTAATGACATGATGGGTCGCTAAACGTTTAAATCATTTTTTTCGGCAACCCCCCCTTGTAGGCGACATTGAACTTGAGAGTGAAATGGGAGTTTTTAATCCCTGTTGACAATTTTATTTACTTTTTTTTCTCTAACTTGTAAATATAAAAATATTTTTTTTTTTAAATTTTTTTCTGATAAATTTATACAAAAATAAAATTAACGTATTTTGTTAATTGGTAACTTTTCCCACCGTTTTTGATACAAGTCTTAGAAATTGTAACCCTTAAGGCTTTTTACCTGTGGAATGTCCACTCCACTTATGTCATTAGGCTTAAAACTAAGTGCCAAGGTGGCTAAGACGTCATCAACAAACAAGTTGAAAAAGTAAACACTAATAAAGCTTAGTCATCACACTCACCTTTACCCATCTTAAAAATCCTACGTTTAAAATATCGACTTTTTTCCCACTTATAAATCAACAACTGTGCAAAAGATTTCACCCGATACCGACTTGTGAATGAAAAGAAACTTGGGCTTGGCCTGAAAGGCCGCCGATTGATGAAATCTCAGGAGTGTTAACAAACTTGTTTATGTGTATAAAGTTTGTTGAAAAGACGAATCCTACCTGCATTGCAAAATGCAAACTTCCCTCGCTGCATCTTGCACTGAAATATCCTTAGATCGGTAATCGTAAGCGATAGAAAAGGGCTGGCGAGTCGCGTGATTGAGCCACCACCTTGCCTCGAGAATGCCCACCTGTGCAAACCAAATACAGGATTTCTACACTCAAGACGTCGACTGATGCATTACGTTCGCCTGGGAGTTAAAGGAGTTCTTCGGTCGTTTATTGAGTAGTTTTTAATTTTTTTGATTATTTTTGTGTGTGGATTAAATATGTTTAGAATTAAATAAGTTGTTTTGTAAATGTTATTATATTTTTTGGAGTTTTAGATATAAGTTTTTGATGAATGGTCGTGTTTGCAAACATACCTGGAGTGTTTAATCGAATTTTACGGAGTTTCTTCATGCAAATGAAACATGTAGATTGCGACATTGTGAAGAGAATAAATGTAAAAGACCAATAATTAAACATAAAAACGATATTTTTTAATATTTAGAAATAAATTTACATTTTCTCCGACAGTTTGTCTCTGTTTCTTATTTTTCTTGTTTTTGAAGAAAGAAAGAAAGAAAGAAGAAGAAAAAAAATCACAAAATAGCAAAAACAACATCTAATCGTTATATAACAAAATGACTCGGTTAAATCTACGTTCATCAAATTATTTCTATGAATATCAACAAATACGTCTCTTGGTAAATATTGTTTTTAAAATAAAACGATGAACAAAAACAAATCAACAACTTTTTTTTTCATAACAAATAAAAAATAGATATAAATCAAACTTTTTTCTGCAAAGTTAGTTCAGATAAACTGGACAGAACGTCCTGAATAGTATTTTCACTCTAGGGGAAGAAAAAACAACAACAACACAACATTTTAAAAAAAATCATACGAATTTCAATCACTCAGAATATACCTCGTCTTTCTTCAGATTTAAACGATTCGAGAACCCTCGAATTAAATCTGCCTCGGCCTTTTCGTGACAGTGTTTAAAAATAACGTCGAAAAGTCTCAACGCTTCCTCGACATCTGTCCGCGAAAACTTGATCATTGGATTTGTTTCGTTCAAAAAGCCACGCATTCTCGTTTGAGCTATTCGAAGGATTTTGCAGCCAGATTCATCAAATTTGTGCAAATTAGCAGCTGAAATTAACGCAAAGAAAGAGTAAAGTAACACAATTTCAAACATTCATCGATAATCATACCAGTGGCTCTTAACAACTGAAGAATCACGGTGAAATGATTCGTGTAAGAAGCAATGTGTAACGCAGTATTTCCTACAGCGTCTTTTTGATTCGGATCGGCACCGCCTTCGAGCAGAACTGCAACTGGAAGGTAATAAAACGAGTTTAGTCATAAAATAATTTATTTCTCTTTATTTAATTTGATGTCATCATAATCTTACCGACGTCTTCGTAACCTTTACAAGCTGCTATATGTAAAGGCGTGCGTAATTTATCATCAGCAGATCGTGGATTGACGCCATCTCCCAGGAGAGTTTTGACTAAATCGAGTTAACAATTTTTTTTAAAAAATTAAAATAAACATTTGAATTAGGTAATTAATATTTTCCTAAACATACCGTACTCGACGTCATTCAAACTGGCAGCCAATCTAAGCTTTTTTTCACCTGAAATAAGACAATTATTAAAATTTTATTAACATTTTTCCAATTTTTTCACTTTTTTCAACTCGTTGATTACCCAAACCACGCGTAATTTCGATTCCATTCGAATAGACTTTTAAATAATGAGACCTCAGATGAGTCTTCCGCCTATACTTTGCCTTTCTGTACATTTCCTGATGAGTACGAAGCTCGTTGTCATCGTTTTCACGAATACGAATAGGATAGGGTTGGTAAATAACGTTGTGATTTGCAATTGCTGACAAAGTTGCTGTTGTTGGAACACATGTTTTCGTCACATGCCATCCAGACAATATGGGTTCTTCATCGAACGTAGAATACTTTTTCCAAAAAAAAAAAGAAAGAAAAGGAAGGAAGGAATAGTTACGACCCGAGTTTTTAAATTTACATATTTCTACAATACCTGAACCCTCATGTAGTTCCGTTGGCAAATGTTTTCCATACGAATAAGTTCTTTGGAAAACACGTTGGTTTTAGTGCTAGATTGTGGTTGCGGTTGAATATCAGACATCGCTTCTTTGATCTCGTCACTCGCCTTGCAGTTTTCAGAAGTGAAATTACTGTCACTGCTTTCGTTTTCGGTATCCACACCTGAATCAATCGATGCCATTCATTTAAAAAAATGCAAAATGGAGTTTAAACTGCAGAATCTGGGCATTAAAATCGAGCGTACACAATGTTATTTTGACAGTAACAACGACTGGCCCTCTGGTGGGAAAACTAGAAATCAAAATGGACACCATTTGGTAAACATCCTTGATGATTTTCGCTTGAATACCTAAGAATGGCGGAACCCGCAATAGAAATACTTACTCAGTACAGGAATATATCAAATAAACTCAAAAAGTAGGTCATTCGTTTACATACTTATCAATCAAAGGCAATAAATATATCATTTACAGACGTTTGCTTCGCAAACCCAACGTAGCCGAAGCTTGTGAGCAATTCAGTAAATTGGCCAAAGATTTACAACGACAAGAATGCCCACAATACGCCGGATTTTGCTGCTTGGCATTAGCGAGGTACGTCACGCTGTCATTTAATATTTAATACATGATTGACAATCATTTTATCAACCATTTAGATGCGAACAAACACTGGGAAACCCAGCAGGAGAAACTCAAGCTTTGATCCATGGAGCGAGACTTTTTTTGGATGCAGAAAAACAAAATGTGGATCTCAACTGTCCAAGTTTGGAAGATCATTTAAACGCAGCAATAAACTGCTACAGTCACGCGATACGGTATCAAACGCATTCTTCACAGATAAAATAAGAGAAAAGATGATTTTACTACTTGTTTAATCCTCTCTTAGAATTCACACCGAGCAAAAACATTACGGATTAGCGGCATCTCTGTGTTTGGAATTAGGAGATTCGTTAAGGAAAATTGGTAAATCGTTAGAAGCCATTCCACATTACCAAAGAGCCGCTGATTTACAAAGCCAAGTAAATTTACTCCAAACGGGAACAAAAATTAAAAATTTATATTTTTCTTACATTTGCACAGAGTCCATTGGATTATTTAAATGCCTTGGATTTAGTGGCGACCTGTAAGGTGGAAATTGGAGACTATGACAGCGCACTTAATTTGTACACGGAAATGATGATGATAGTCGAGGAGAAAGGCGTCGGTCCGCTCGGGAAACCCGGTGGTGCTTTTCAAGACGTTCAAGCTAGATGTGAGATAATGCGGGTACTTTTGCTGCTTTTACTCCAACCGAACCCTCAAAAATTGAGGACGGAACATGCGCAGTTGTTGGAAAAATACGCCTGGGAGTCGGCGGAATCGGAAACCATGGGTTAGTAAGGTTAAAATTTAAAAGACTCTTAAAAGCGAACGATAACCATTTTCCTTTTCAGTTAATTACCTGAGTGAAGATTGTTTTTTGTTATTTCAATCTGTTGTGGTAAGATGAAATTATACAACTCGATTTTAACATCATTTTTAAATTATTATTATTTTTCTCTTATTTACAGATGGCGTGCCAGTCACATGATCTAGAGGTCTTAAAATCATTACAGATTGATTTGTGGTAAAATTCTATCTGAACATTTTTAATTTCACACGATTAAATAATTTATTTTTTTATAATAGGCCGTTACTTTCGATCGAGCAAAACAACTTGCTTCAAAAAGTCGTCCGACAAATAAGTAAAAAATCGTTTTAACACGATAAATCATATTAAAACAAATGTACAAAAATTAAAAAAATAATAACAACAATTTAAAAAAAAATCCTTACAATTTCTTTTTCTCTTCCCCTTCTACTTTTTTCTGTTTACTCAATGATTTCCTCAAAAAACTTATGGCTCTGCCCAAAACATAGAAGAAAACGATCAAAATATGACCAAAAAAGTACAAGGAACTCCAGTACTCGAGAGTAAGACCCGAATTTACGAGAAAGAAACCCATTCCCATGTACCCGTACATGTTTGACTTGAATATCCACGAAAAAATATCGTAAATGTGGTGACCGGTCGAATTCAAATGCTTTTTGACGGCCGATTCCATCGATGCTTCGGCTACGAAAACGAATGGAACCGTCAACAGCCCCAAGTAATATCCACTGTAAATTCCGTGCCAAAATGCACTGGTCAACATCGTGAGCGGAACTCTGCGAAAAACATCGATTTGAGATAATTTATAAAAATTTACTCAAATAACTAAACTACAAACCTGAACGTCTTAACTCTCTTGTAAACAAACATCGCCAACCAGTACTGAACTGTTTTATTCCAGGTTCTCATTGCAGTTCGCACTGAAGTTTTGACTTCTGCGCCGTATTCGTCGATGTTGTGAATGGTTTCGTACGAATATTCTTCTTTGATCAACGAATCGACATCTTTGGTGTCACTGAAAATAAATTATTAGATGAAAACTAGGATTTTTTGAGCGATGTGTATTAATACACACAGTTTTAATAAAGCATCGTAATCAGTCGGTCCTTGCCCAACTTGTGGTTTGGTAGCCGACGGGTAAATTCCTAGACCGTTAGAGATGCAACAGCATTCCGACAGCACGAAAGCAATGTAAAGTCGCATGCGAAAGTTGAAAAAAAGTGGTATTTGGTAAAACCATCTATACACGGCCGAACGCATGTAAATTCCAGATTTAGCGTACTAGAATAAAATAGAAAATATCGTAAAAATGTGTTACTTTTATTATAAATTTGAATTATCGTTATTATTACTTCCAATGGGAAAAAATGAGTTCCGATGAATAACCCAGCGATGTAAAGCGGTACGATGCTTACTCGTTTCAACATCATCGATTTCGTGTCGGCGCATTTCGAGTACGGTTTATTCAACCAATCTGAGTATGTTCGAAAATGTGTTACTTTTATTATAAATTTGAATTATCGTTATTATTACTTCCAATGGGAAAAAATGAGTTCCGATGAAT
>JAQFZO010002098.1:0-13201 GCA_034695885.1 Geophilus flavus
ATGAGTGATTGATTTTGTCGAGGAATGTTTATTTAATTATTTTTGGTGGATTTAATTACAGATTTCCACTTTTCGCTGCTGTTCACCGTATCTGCCTTGGTGAACTGTCAGCAAATGCCTTCATCGGGCAATTGAAAATTCATCCAGAACATTTAATGACGCACTAATTGTTTTTTCCCAGAAATTTTTGGTATTAATGATGAATGATTTCGAATTAAGCATTAGATACGGAAAATCTGGATTACTTTGAAATTTACTAAAGAAATAATAAATATCATTTATTTTTGTATTGATGTCTTTGAAGCATCATAATAACTATTTAATTCTACTACTCAGCGAGGTTTAATCGTGACAATGAGGGTGCTGAGTGTGATGATGCTGTGAGAATGGAGAACTTCCCTGCACGTATCACAAGCAAGGCTCGCGAGTTCGAGATATATTCACATTTCTTCCACAATCCACAATTATTTCCATAATTATTTTATTATACTCATAATAACAGTTACAGCAATTAAAATCGTCATTCAAAATTTATGCCATAATAATTATTTGACCGTTTGTATACAAAAAGAAAAAAAAATCATTCAATATCCATCAGTTTTAAAAATTATTACAACACTTGATGACCTTATGTATGAGAAGTGAGATATTTAAAAAATTAATGTTCACAATATTATTATATGATATGAATAGTTTAGTTTGAAACTTTGAGATTCTAAACATTTAAACCCACAGATGGGAAATAATCGTAATAGCCATTTTATACCTCAATACCAACCATCAATGTGCTGTCGATCATCAAATCGGAAAATAGGCCTGTGAATTTGAATGGCCAAGTAGTAAATTACAGAACTAGCTGTATAAAGAATAAAAGATCGTTATATAGGACCAAAAAATTCTAATTGGATCAAATATGATCGTATGCTAAGTTTGCATTGTTAGTTTTAGTTTAGTTAGTCGATTTTATCACATTAAGAATCACTAGAGTGGTGTTGAATGCCCCTTCGATTTAAATTTTTAGCAAAACATTTCACTTTCTTTCTGCTTTTCGTAGTAACAAAATTTAGTGAATATGATTTAAATATTATACAATAGCTTAAAGATAGAGCTGTAAAGACGTAAAGTGCAATAAGATATATATACTGTATATATACAGGCTTTAGGCTCAAACATTGCAGCAATCCATAACTTTAGCTACACCTAAATAAAAGGAAAATTATAAAATATATTTTATTTTTAGTCTCATATGTTCCGTATGTTTTGTTTTTGCATTTTTCCCGTTGCAAGAAATAATAATCAAAAAATACAGACATGAAAAATGACAGTTATCTTCGAAATATTAATAATAAATATAGCAAAATGATGTATGACGTGTATGACAATGCTTAAAACTGATATCTTACTCTAAAATAAAACCTAACGATTCATACGACAACAAAAAACAGTAAAAAGAATTTTTTTTTACAAAATATAAACTAAATCAAAACTTCAGATCACATTTCTCGACTCGTTGCTTCACTTCACCCGTTATAACATTTAAAAATAATTTAAACGTTTGACTAATATCGTATTTTAAGTTTTTGTATACCTAAAATAATCTACCAGGCTATTCTAATATCTATAATATAAACCTAACTGTCGAGACTAAATTTTTTTCTCATTTATTAATCTCTTCACCAATCGTATGACATGTCGTTGCATCTCACATCCGGTTGTTGGGCTTTAACCTTCATCTTTGGCAATGGTGCTTTCAGTAGTTCTTGTTCCTTGGCATCGGAATCAGAATCGTCTTTGTTATTGCAAGCCGAAAGTAAATCATTGTAGGCCTGTTTAAGAGTAAAAAAAAATTAGTTATTTGTAAATTATAAGGGTCCTTTAGATTTACCTTGAAATCTTTTTTTATGTAATCGTAGTCGAAAGAACCTTCTGGACTGGATACAGGAGATGGTTTTAATTGAAAAGCTTCTTCGAGTGACCTTCGAGTGTCTTGGACGTCACTCATTTTATTGCCAGTGAAATTGGATCCTCCAATTTGAGTCCAACTGCCTCCTGAACCTCCGCCTCCGCCTCCTCCTCCTACTCCTCCTCCACCACCCACACCTCCTGTTAGAAAACAAAACTTAATTAGTGGCTGCTATTTGGAAGGAACTAAGTACTTCCGGTTGTGGTTAAAGGTCTAAGTTCTAGGAGCCATGAAATTTTGAAGTAGAAATACTCCAAAAGTCTAATCAGAGAATTTTCTTGGTTTGCAGCCAAATTTTATAAGTGCTAATAAGTCATTTCTGGTTGAATTCGGACCATTTAATTTTTAGGATACATGTTTTTCAGATGATGTAAAGATTCTTAGAATTACAAATCTTTAACTGAATCGAAAATGGCTATTTTGGGGTACCGTATTTTAAACTCTATCACTGCATGGATGTTGCATTAGTAGCTCGATTTGCATTATGGCTTAGAAAACGTTGTAATGGTAATGTATTCAAGCTGTCCATTTTCCACGTTAACTCCTCCGGAAATGATCTCTTTAACGCCCTCATTGCAGAAGAATTGAAATTTTCATCGCATATTTCCTGGACTTTAACATTACCTGATTTTGGAATGTCCAAATGTCCTCCAGTAGTTTGTGGTTCAAAAATATTACCATTTAAATGCTCTAAACGAGAACTGGACAAAACTCTCGGCATTGGACTGGATGGAACACCATGCGGCGCTAATTGAATATTATCTTCAAGAACCTTTAACAAATTAAAAACAAACAAAAATTAAATCCCCGAATAAAAAACAAACAAACTAAAGAAAACACAAACATACTTCATGAGGTTCCTCTTCTTGAGGAGCTGCGAAACTCCCTTCATCAGGGCGATAGAAATGAATAAACACAAAAGCAGCGAGAAAAATCGCGCAGAAAACGCCATATAATCTAAAAGCAACACCAGTGCCTACCAAAAACAAAAAAAAAATTAATCATCCGAAAAATTTGATGTTCCCATCATCAGAGAAAATTAAAATTCACGTACCCGCATATGTCGCCATAAAACCTCCCAACACTGCTCCACATCCTCTTCCTAATCCGTGATGAAGTCCTTGAAGAACTCCCTGAGCTGATGTACGTAATTGCATTGTAGTTGCTTGAGTAATATATGAGCAACACGCAGCCCACACAGCAGCATGTGTGATCCCTAACATGAAAAATACATTATCTACTGTGTTATATATCAAATTAAGAGTAAATACTTGGCTAATTAATTTATGTATCTATAATTTACTGTAATAATATTTCTCAAAAGCTTTTAGCTTTAATAACACAGTTGGATTTATCAAATTAATTAAAGTTGTGTTGTGAGTTTTATCGTTTCGTTTACAGATCGATAAGAATTGTAAACATTTTAAAATTTCATGTATTTCGTACGTAACCGAATTGATTCCTTCGAGCATTCGTACGTGATTCGGTTAGTATCGACACTTGAGTTATTTATAAAACATAAAAAAAGATCAAGCGCAACCAACCTTGTAAAAATTCAAATGGCAAAACCCACCAGGGATCGGACAACCATGATATGTAGAGAAACCGTGCGAGATTTCCGGTCAAACCGATACATAAAACCTGAAAATTGTACACAAACATGGTGTGAATCAATAAAATTCATGAAGCCAAAGTGGGTGCAAACAGCAAACTGCAAATTGGTTTTTATAACTGACCTTGACGTGACCCAAGCGCTTGATGAGACGGAAACTGAAAAAGTAGGCAGCGATTTCAGACGTGTGATTGATGACCGATGCAACACCGAAGAGCATCGGGGTACCACCCAGGTCTTGGAGATGCCAAAAGAGGAATGTAAACACGAGACCGATACCGAATCCCATCCACCAAGCGACGAAAAGGAAGGAGCCGTAACGTAAATTGGCGACGTTTCTCAATACCTGAACCCATTCAGGAATTCTTTTGGTGGTGGATGCAAAGACTTTGCTCTAAAAAATTGCAAAATAAATGTAATTAGTCACTACCGGTTGCAATAGGCTACGATTCAACCGGAGGTGTCTTTAAAAACACTCAAAATTGTCGAAAAGTATGTAAACAAAACTGAAAACGGGGATAAATTATTCGACCCCCAAATTCCTTGCTTTTCCCACAAAAAAAAAAACCATGCTTCTTTCCATGAAATAATTTTTTCCTACCACCAACAATTTATACCCCTAATTTTTAACTGGTTTCTAAGTCAGTACTTTTTACCCTATTCTTCAAACTACTTTTGACAATTTCCAAGTGGTTTTCAGCCATTTCTGAACATTTTTAGAAAATTGCCAATTGATTTCCAACCTTCCGAAAGATTTTTAAACGATTTCTAATGATTTTCAAATGATTTCCAGCCTTTCGAAAGATTTTTAAACGATTTCTAATGATTTCCAAATGATTTCCAGCCTTCCGAAAGATTTTTAAACGATTTCTAATGATTTCCAAATGATTTTCCACTATGTCCAAATTATTTTCAAATGATTTCAAACAATTTCCAAGTCATTAGTTGAAAATAGTACGTACAGACATAGCGGAAAATCACTCAGAAATTGTTTAAAAATCGTTGAAAAATGGCTGAAAACCACTTAGAAATTGTCAAAAAGATGTTTGAAGAATGGGGTAAAAACAAAAAAGTAGTGACTTTGGGTTAGACACCAGTTAAAAATTGGGGGTATAAAAATGGGGCAAAATCTAGGTTTTTATTAGGGGTAGGAAATACTCCGTAGTTATTTCTGAAAAGAAGCATGTACCGTATGGAAAAATTCAGGATTTTTTTAAGGGGAAAAGCAGAGAATTTGGGGGTCGAATAAGCAGAATCCACTGAAAACTGACTTTTACTGGTCTTTCCGGAGCATTTGGATCGTGGTATTCTCCATTTGGTACCGTGTACGATGATGTAGTATGCGTGTTTTCTTCTATTTCGGCTTTGAACGGATTAGTTGGTTGCACTTCCGGTTGTTGTTGATGTTGATGTGGTGGGTCTTCTTGTTGATAATATTGCTGCTGTTGCTGCTGTTGATGAACTTCGTTTAATTTAGGTAATTGCCTCAAAGCAATATCTTCGTCTAACTCTTCGTATTCGAATCGGAATTGTGTCGCGGTGATGAAAGCGCAACCCATCAAAACACAAAACACGGCGAAACAAATCGTATAATTCCTTTCCTGCTCGTGAGCTAATCCACACGGATGATAAGGAAAAACAGTGGAATGGTCGAGAGCTATTCCAACAAAAAACATGGCCAAACCCCATCCCAACGAACCGAACATTCGTTGCCTTCCGTAATTATTCGCATTCTCGCCCAAATAAGTCAACGTAACCGAATCGGCGAGTGTAATGGCGGGCGCACTAAAGAATTCCCCGACGGTAACGATGCACAAAATCAAGAAAAAAGTCTTCTTCACGTCTTCCCACTTGTAAACAACAGTGCTGAAGACGGGTTTGACGTAATTCGAATGAAGTTCGCTGTCATAATTAGCGGCGAAGTCGGGGGCAATGGGTGACTGACCTGTAATATGACCTGGTGGAACATTGTGTTTATTCCAATAGCGTTTGACTCTTACGGATTCCTCCGCCTGATACTCGAGGAATTCGTCTCTTTCGTAGTACGACACGTCGTCGTCTAATAGCGAATCGTTGTCGACCGATCTCTTCTGTCTGTGGATTTCGTGCGCTTCTTTTGGTTTCATTAAAACGTGATGACTACTGTTATACACGATGCAAACTGCTACGGGTGTTTGAACGAAAGAGAGTGATAGTGTGAAAAGAATCCAACAAAAGAGAGAAAAGAGCAAAACTTGTTTGCCTTTGCGATACTGATCGGCGATCGTGCCCCAAAACGGGGCGCTCACGAACTCGACTAACGGCCGGAATCCGACCAAAACTCCGCACTGCACCGGGTTCATTCCGAGTTGTTTGAAGAAAATGCCCATTAGTGGGAAAAGTGATCCGAATGCGGAAAAAAAGAAGAAGTAAAATGTTTTGGATATGAGTAAGTCCTGATCCACCGTCGAACACATTCGATTGAGAAGTTCGGAATGCCCGTGAGTTGGAATTGTAGATCTGCCATTATATGGAGGTGGAAATTGCGATGGAAGTTGAGTGGGTCTCGCATTGCCTTCTGACCTTTCTTGAGTCTGCTTATCACTTTCGTGCTGTAGGCTATTGGTTTCCACCATGATGATTGAGGATTAGTGAGATGGAATTGGAATTCCTCAGTTTAGATGGGTTGGTTTAATGGATTCTTCACCTGTTTGATGATAAAAAGAGATTTTTACGCGAGGAAAGAAATAGTTTCGGGAAATTGGAGTATCTAAAAGCCTCAATTTTTTTTTGTTTATTATTTTTTTCGGAAGTAATTTTATTTGTGGTGTTTTAAAGTAATGGAAAAAATTGTGATTATTTTTAGTATCAAAAAAATCCTCAAATTTTTTTTGATTATTTTTTTGAAGTACGGTAATTTTATTTTTTGTATCTAAAACATCCTTAATTTTTTTTTAATGATTTTTTAATTTTTTAATTTTATTTTGAAGTAATTTCATTTGTCGTATTTTAAATTACTAATGAAAGAATTTATAATTTTTTTTTTTAATTTTTAAATTTTTTTTAATTTTTAGAAAGGGTTGTCTGCCATATTAATTTTCTTGTTTGTTCATTAGCTGAGCTCATTTTCAAAATTTCTTCACCAGAGGCAGCAGTGGTATGTCAGAAATTCAAATTTAGTAGACCTTTAGGGACTTGTCATTGCATTTTTTTATGATATCTAAATCAATGGGCGTTTGGAGGATTCTAAAAATCTGCTTTTAGTTTTTTCATAACAAAAAATAAAAATATAAAAAAAAATTAAATAAAATTTCTAATAAGAAAATAAAATAATAAATTCTTCATAAAATCGTTATTTATGTATTTATTTAATAAAAGTACGTATCTGAAATATTAATTTCTCATCAATCTACCAGAAAATGAAATTATATTCTTCCATGCTGCGCAGCAAAGCCTAAGGGGGGACACGAATAATCCTATTTTTTTACTTTTAAAAAAAAAATCAGTTTTTTTTTACTTTCAAATAACCCACGTAATATACTCAACTGATCAACATTTTGATAATAAAATTGATTAAATAACGCTATATATAAAAATCCTATTCATTTTTCATTGAATTTTTGTACTAATTATAGAATCTCACCAGCAACTGACAAATGGGAAGAAAAATCGACCAAATAAAACTCAACACTTTAACACATTAACCGAAATTTACTACTAAACAAACCATGTCCTAAATAACCATTAATGTGTTACACGTTAGGTAAAAGTGTCAAACCGGCGAAAACCTTATCTAAAAATTCATTGAACGGTCTGACCGCCAATCCAAAAAAAATAAAAATGACAAAATCAATATTTTTATTTCAGCTTAAAATGTCACACACCAGGATTGTTCAATTAACCTAAGCCCGTGAACCTAATTGCTACTGCAATTAAAAGCACTAAAAAGCAAGCAACCGTTAAGATTAAAGGACGAAAAAAATGTATTACAGAAAAGTCTACATTTTCCCAATTTCTATCACACAACCGGTTAAATCTCTAATCATTCTCTAAAAAACAATTGATTTTTAGATTTTCAAAGATTAGCTTTTATATAAACTAGTAAATAATATATTTCCCGAGTTTTGATACACATAAAAATCTAGGATATAAATGTTAAGGTACTAACCTTTTCATTCTGATCATAACTGCAGCAAACGAGCAGCCATTTCGTGACACGACTAGATCGAGAAATGAATCCAGAGTATGCTCTGGGTACTTAATGACGTCTGCTGCACGTCAGCATTACATATAACATTTTTTTTTCTTTTGGGTAAAATGCTGTAAGGTTGAAATAATCAAATAAATGTATTTTTTTCTATTGATTTTGGTTTACTTTTGTAAAAATTGATGAAAAACTGTGTTTAAATTTAAATGTGAATATACATGTGAGTGAATATTGGATGCACACGTTGTGGGAGCATCTGTCAATCAATTTAGGAATGTAATGTAGTATAGTAGGGTTATGTAATTTCATCCAATCGATCTGTCGAGGGGGCTCGTGCGCAAACTACGTCATAGTCTCGAGATCCCTAGATCCCTTGCACTCAACAGCTCAATGGAAAAGCATTTTGTGCGTTTTTATACAGGCTGTTTTAGAAAGTTATTGCATGTAACAGGAACTACCTTATCACACTCACAAAGCATGTGTTTTGGTAGAAAGGAAGTTCCTTTATGTAAGTAACTCGAGTAGTCACGAAAGTAACAGTAGATATACATGCTTGCGAGTTGTTAACCCTGTAATCAATAGGAAATATCAAGGGAACTATTTGGATAAACTGTTTTCTCGCCGTTTATTGTTTTTTTTTTCTTTTTCACTGTAAGAGACATTCAAAATTCTTGTTTTTGATGTTTAATTAGGGTTTTTTATATTTTTTAAAACAGTTTATGACAAAAACAGGCAAAAACAGCCTTCATATACCAAATAGTCTTAATTTTTAATTTGTTTTTGATTATTAATTGCTAATTTGGCCACTAGGGATCAGAAAAGCAAATACTAAACTCAGTAAAAACAAAAACAACTTTTTGCCAGGTTTAAAGACGAGAGACTATATTTGTAATTCTATGTTATTCGACTCATTACTAGGTCTCTTTAACAACACCATGTATATCTATGTCGTATCGGCCATATTGGTTTGTTTAAAATTGTTTAAACAACCCCTAGTGTCAGTTTCTTGAATTTTATATTTTATGTTAATAGGAAAAAATGAGAAAAATATTAAAACAAAAACTTTGAATGCACCGACTATCATTTTACATGAGTTTATGATTTTAATCAGATTTTAATATTTTTAATCTAGTAATACATAGATTCAGTGGTTAATGCAGTAAAATAAGTCGGTTTTCTTAAAAGGAAACTACTGTATCATGATATTGGCTATTTAATATTTTGATTGAAGTGTTTTTTCAATTGCTGCCAACACAAATAATACTCTTCATCCAATTTGCAGCACGTTTTCTCTCCCCATGTGGTAAGACCCATACTGTAAGAACTCTCAAACATGAATGCCTATAAAGATTTGGATAAATCAATTTAAAAATGTTACTCAAATCCAACCAACAACTTTAATAAGTAATTCGACCAACCATTGTGCCACCAGCAATTTTTTCAGGCTTTAAATTCGCGTTACTAGCTTTTTCGAAACATTCAGCATCTGGTCCATGCGGGGTCATCATGCTATGCAGAGTTGCACCACCGGGCATAAATCCTCGCTCCTGGATGAAATTTAAAATTTTAATTCTCTCATCATAATAATAATAAAAATTTCAGTTTTAATTTTTTAAATATTTTTTTTAAAAATACTTAAAACAACAAACTTTTGCTTCGTACGATCCAACCACGAGTCCCATAAATTCACTCATGCAATTTCGATGGTAATAAGGGGGTCGGAAGGTGTTTTCCTGCACTGACCAACGTGGTGGGAAAATAACAAAATCTGCAATGGCCACTCCTGGATTTAAAGACGGACAGGTTAAAACTGTAAAAATTGATGGATCCTGCCAAAAAAAATATAAAAAACAATTTTTTAGTTCAAAATAAATACAAACGAGTGAATCTCTTACAATGTGATCGACGGAAACTGAATTTACGGTCACAAATTTCCTCAAATCATATTTATACGGAGTATAATTTCCATGCCAAGCGACAACATCAAATGGCGAATGATTTTGAAGAGCCTTGAACAACTTTCCTTGGTATTTATTGATTATTTCATAGTGTGGCACTTCGATATCTTCGTAATGTGCAACGGGAGTCACGAAATCTCTTGGATTTGCCAAACCATTTGCTCCTGAAACAACATCACTTATTAATAAATGTGAAAAACATTTGTTCCATCAAATATTTACCAATTGGGCCAAGGTTTGGAAGTTCAAAGTGTGTATTGTACACTTCTAAAATGTATCCTCTGCTGTCTTCCTCGACATTGACACTGAATCTCATTCCTCGTTGAATAACACATATCTCCAGAGGTTCAACGATCATTTTACCAAACTCTGTTTTGATGTTCAACGTCCCTTGTTGTGGCACTGGAAAAAATACGAGAAGTGATTGAAAAATGGCAAAAACGTGTGGATGTCTTTATTTATTTACCAATTAGGAAATGACCGTCTGAATTGTACATGCAGCAAGTGTCCATTGATATATTGCACGCATAAACGTGAATTGAAATGCCATTTCTTATTTTTGGATCTCCAGCACCACAAATTGTGTTTAATCCCATGACAAAGTTGACTTTTTTGACTTTTTTTGATGGGATGTCGAATGGAAGCCATCTTGATTGATTCGGATTTGGGTCGTGTTGATCCCAATCACTCGTTATATTTCCTGATTGGTATTTTTCAAATGGGAGATGCAAAACTGATGGTCGGATTCTGTACAACCAGCTGTAAAAAATTCATATGAATTTTTTAATTTAATTTTTATTACTATAGTAATAAATTGTACTATTTAACCTTCTTTTATTTGAGGTTCTTGGAGCTGTAAAAGCTGAACCTGACAGTTGTTCGTTATATAAGCCATAAGGACACTTTTGAGGATTGTTCTGTTTAAATTATCTTGTATAAATTTACGTTTTTTAATTAAAATTCTATTTATTTTTAATTTTATTATGTCTACACCTGTGCTACTGGTAAAGATCCGGGACATCTTGGGTCTTCAGATGAAAATTCATTCCCAAAACCGGAAAGATACTGAAAGACATTGATATAAACTGATAAGAAGATCAATTGAAAGTGTGACCTTGGAATGGGATGGGATTGATAAGATTGTGAAAACTTGGTGTAACGTTAGATAATTTTGAGAATTTAGTTAAAACGTTGAGAATTATTGTGCATTTATGTATTGATATATTGAATTTACTCTTTTGATGCATTACCTTGAGTTCCTTGTCTGCCATTTCTGATGTGGCACAAGAAAATGAAAAACTGAGAATCAGGCGATGTTTGAGCCTGAACTTTGATCAGAAATTTAATTTATTAGTAATTATCTAGATAGGGCATGCGCTGAAATCTCACTTAAAATAATTTAACAAAATTGCTGTTCAATTGCATATAAATTTGAGATGGAATTTGAAATTAAACCATCAGTAAGTAATATTCTATTTTTTTAAAAAAAATAATACAGTGACACAGCAGTTTTCTTATCAATTTTTTTATTTTTCATTCTCAATCAACTCATTTTACATTACAAAATTAAAAAAAAATTACACAGCATCAGTTTTTTTAACCATCTACATGAATAAAGTTCAACTTTACCAACAGAAGGCGCCGTAACCCCAGTCTAACATGAGAGTATCATCCTGCGAGTAGTAAATTCGACACAGATGGAGTTTTGCTCTGTCTCTATCATTCAAATCTAATATCAACAAACATGGCGCTCTACACACGCCTTCTAGTCCTTCAAACCACCCTCAAAAACAATTTAATAGCAAAAACCCTCACGACAAAAACAGATGCCAACACATATGACATAATCATCGCCGGCGGAGGCTTAGTGGGATCATCATTAGCCTGCAAACTAGGCCAATCAACCATCCTATCAGATAAGAAAATCCTCCTCCTCGAGAGCGGCAATCCCCAAATCCGTGCTGAACTGCCAGAAAAATACAGCAACCGAGTGAGTGCAATCAACCCGGGCAGTCAACAGTTCCTCGCAGACCTCGGAGCATGGGAAGAAATAGAAAAAACTCGCTACCAATCCGTAAAAAGGATGCAAATATGGGAAACGTGTTCAGATTCCTTCATAACCTACGAACCAAACGAATCGACGCATAATGACATCAACTACATCGTCGAAAATGACGTCATGATCAACTCCCTTCTAAATCAACTGGAAAAAATGAAAGACAGAGTCGTCGTGTTGAAAAAATCAAACGTTGACAACTACAAATTTCCCGACTCCATCTCAAAGTCTATGATTCCGCCGCCATTGATCGAGGTAAATCTAAAAGATGGCACGCAGTTTAAAACTCGTTTACTCGTAGGTGCGGACGGTGTGAGTTCCCTGGTGAGAAAAACCATGAAAGCCGATTACATCAGTTGGAGTTACGGTCAACACGCGTTAGTCGCGACTCTCAAATTATCCGAACCCGTGACAAACAACATCGCGTGGCAGCGGTTTTTACCGACCGGTCCGGTCGCATTACTTCCGTTAAACTCCGATTTATCGTTCCTCGTATGGGCGAACACTCCGGAAAATGTGAAATACCTTTTAAACTTACCCGCAGAGAGTTTCGTGGATGAATTAAACCGCGCTTTGTGGCAGAATTCTAGGAAAATTGGAGTTATCGATGCGGCGAGTAAATTTTTGGACATTGCGATGAAGAATTTGAATTTATCGGTTGAGAAAAGTTTCCCGATGTATCCGCCGAGTGTGCAGGAGGTTGAGGAAGGAAGTCGAGCGGCGTTTCCGCTGGGTTTGGGACATTCGGTTCAGTATGTTGGCACTAGAGTGGCCCTTGTTGGTGATGCGGCGCATCGGGTTCATCCGTTGGCTGGACTCGGTGTGAATTTGGGGTTTGCTGATGTGAAAACACTCGTGAAGTTGGTTGAAGATGTTTGTTACAGAGGTGGTGATGTTGGTGATTTGGCGCATTTGTTGGAATACGAAAGAACGAGGCAGCGAAGAGTTTTACCGGTGATGGCTGCGATTGATGGGTTGCATCGACTGTATACGTCGAGTTTTACTCCGGTTTTGCTGTTGAGAAGTTTGGGATTGCAGTTTACAGAAACTTGTTCACCGCTGAAGAGAAAAATCATGCAATTTGCTTCATATTGATGTAATTTTGCGTGTAAAATTGGAATAAAATTGAAATTGTGAGAATTTAAACCCGATTTCAGACTTGACATTTAATTTATTTGAGCCCGACCACCTGGACGGGAATCGACCAATCCGCTGACGACCCACTTCCCCAACCATCAAGGCTTCCTAAGCCCTGGACCGGAAGTCGAGCTTTATTTCATCTTTAACCCAAGAATCACCACGTCCTCAGTGTCTCCACAGTCAAGCCGCATTCAAGTATCGGATTGACCAGAGGTAGAAGCCAGGTGAGCCGCAAAGTCGATTGAAAACTCCATCCAGTCTTAGAAATTCCAAAAATCTTCACAAA
>JAQFZO010002099.1:0-13201 GCA_034695885.1 Geophilus flavus
AAACTGAGTTTATGTGTGCAGGATCCTCTATACTTAAACTCAGTTTAAGACTTAACTATCGTTGGTGCAATCGGCCCATAATGTACTAAACCAAAAGTATATTTAATTTTAGTTAATTAATTCATTCATTCATTCAGTAATTAAATAAAAAATTTATTTGAATTTGTCTATCATCAAAAAAAAATTACCGAACGCAAAATTTCAGAGCTGATCAAAGTTTCCCGCCGAACCAAAGTAGCTCCGCTTTACGGTCCTTAGAAATTTATAAAAAATATTTTAAATTTTTTAAAATGTAAAAGATTGTTTTATTTTTATTTTAAGCATTCTAGTGAGCTTTGCTGCATGTCACAAATGAAATTACATAACTCTCTAGATAGGTACCAATTTTCTTCCACATGGCGAAAGTTAAAGAAAAGAAACTTGCAACTGGATCAAGGGCTTTGAACTCGGACGACACAGATCTCTATGTGGTAGCAGCCCATAAATTTCAAACATGAAATCCAACTGTACATTTGACATCACAGTTTCCTCATCAGTGTAATCAAAATTGTTAATTAATATTCAATATTAGTATGGTATGCAGATATTTTTTTTAAATTAAATAATAAATTACCTGGAGTCATTAATCTCTAAACAGCTTTTAGATTAATCATACACCTGACCTGAATGGGCTTTTCAGTTTTCATTTTTTTTTTGAAATTTTTTTATAATTTTTTTTGTAATTTTTTTTTTGGCCAATTAAAAAAAGTTCTTTTCCCTTCCTCTCTTGTTGAATGACCTTATAAATTCATTCAAACTCATTTTATTCAGGGTCAGTGTCAGTTTATGTGTGAAAGAACTTTACACTGTAAGTAGGTAAGGGAAAATATTCTGTATTTTATACTGTAATAAAAAAATTTATTATTTTTTTATCAACTTTTAATTATCCACTTATTTTAATCAGTTGCCAGGCAGATTAATTTACACTAGGGCTCCATCTGTAGGCGGAAGCAAAGCCAAAGCCAAGGTTAAGTTTGACTTCACATTTGACATTTCAAGACTTGCAGTGACATCTAGTGGGAAAATTGTAAAATTTGAATTAACATCACTTTACTCACTTGTCAGTGTGCTTCAACTGACTCATATTGTGGCGTTAATTTTGGCGCCTCCTATAAAGTGACAAACTAACAAACAGGATTTTGTGATTCCAGAGATTTTTGTAGATTTCTGAAGTTATTTTTACGCAGTAATGTTTCAATGAAAATGCAATTCTAAAAACAGCGATAAAGTTATTACATTCAATCTCAAAAGCAAAAGCCAATTTTGACTTAAGTTTAAGTGACTTATGTAAAAGTCAAAAGAAGCCACTTATGAATGAGGTTTGGATTGGTTTTAACTTTGCCTTTTCCTTTTGACTCGGAAGCCTAGCAATGTGTTATGGCCAATTCTTCATTTATTGTCCAAATTTTAATATTGAATTTCTTTTTTTAACCTTTTGACCCATTTTAATTGACCATTTACTGTAAAATGACAGCTTTCAATCTGTTTACACGTGTGGTAATTTTTGTAAAAAACTTACAAAAATCACCAATCCCTGACTTTTGCCAAGAAAAGTTTTTTTGTTTTTGTTTTTTTAACATAATCAAGTCATGTAAACCATAAAACTGGCTTTTAAGCTGTAGATTGAACTGCAGCACCTAGTGTTGTTCTACAGTGATGTTGTTAAAATGTTGTAAAGCCAAAAAAGTCTACAAAAACACTACAATTCATTCATTTCAATACAATCTCTTGGAGATTCATGAAAAACATCAAATAAATAGAACTTTTAATGCATAAATCAATTTAAAAGCATGACCAAACAAGAAATAAAAATTTTACAAATTTCATTAATAGTCCTTTAAGGAATAAAAATCAACAACCAAAAAAAAAAATAAAAATAAAAATAAAAATCAATTCATTCCACTAAAAATTTTCATCCTTAAAAAACAACCAAGACAAGCATTTATCAAGCAAATACCAATTCCTCTCCTCAATCCAAACCAACAACTTCTCCGAAACCTCCGTAGAATTTCCAATAAGTTGTTTCTTAACATCCGTAATCTCTTCGGGCGTAAACAGACACCAACTCAGAATCTTATCGCTCAACGCCGGAGCCTGCCTGCTACTACTCAACAACTCATCCTTGATGCAATTGACAACTTCCGCATACTCATAAATCAAACTCTTCTTAAAATTTGTAATCTCAATCCCAGAAAACAACTTCCTGTCCAAAAACTTGTCCATCAAAGCCAACTGCATTTCCCCATTCCTCGGAAGATTCTTCGGCAACTCCCTCAAAAGACTCCGCTTCAAATTCTTAATCTCCTCCCTGGACGGAAGACAGAAACAAAGAAACTTGTCCATTGTTTCCACCTGAACCTCATTGTTGAAATCCAACTGTAGACAAATACTAGCTGCAACCTTGGAACATTTTGTTTTAAAAACCCTCATTTCCTTCTCCGTCGAAATCTGTTCGGTCACCATTGCTTCGTAGAACTTCCACTCCAGATCATGAACTGCAGACAAACTCTGCAAGAATATCTCGCCTCTGATGCCAACACTGATGTCAGACAACAACAATCGAATGTTATCAATGTCCTGCGACTGGCACAACTTTATGCAACAATTATGCTTATTGTTACACTCTCTGACAATCACCGCTGACCTTATATTAGCCGGCGCTTTGAGCCACAATTGTTTGAAGAACTCCTTGTGTTTATCACCCTGGAAAGTTTTGCTCTTTTCCGCCACCAGTTGGAGCAAATCGTAAAATTTGTCCTGGTAGACACAAGGGTAGAGACAGAGCAACGGGCTGATGTAAAATTCCACGCATGTCCAGTCGGAAAGCATGCGCTCCAGGAAAAAAGCGAAAGTGTGTTTCGACAGTAGATCGATCACGTGGCCTTTGTTCATGTTTGTTAAGTAGTAGGAAAGCAGCGACGTCCAGCGACGACGGTCAGCGGTGTTGTTCATTACTTTTGTGTAGTAAGAAGACTCATAGACGACGACGTAACGTCTTTCTGGAGTTAGTTTCGACCAAAAATACCTCGCAGCGGATTTATTGTAACTGCGGATCGACCATTCGGTCATCCTTTCCCAATCCCGGCTGTTGTTTCCTTCTCTGATGTCAGTTATCCAGTAATTTATCAACCGATACTTATGCGCAGAAGGAATTGCGCACACGTTCGAGCAGTACATGTCAGCCATAGATTCGGGAAGTTGATGCCAGTAAAATTCGACTTTATCTTCCAAACAAAACCCGCAAGCGATTTTGAATTTTTCGTTGATTGTGAAATCACCCTCGAGTAGAATGACGTAAGCGGTTTCGTGTTCCTCGATTTTGCCGTGAGGGGTCCATTGGATTAGGTCTATCAGCTTAACTAGTTTCGCCCACGAGGTTTCCCTATGGGCTAAGCCCAGTATCGAGTACTGTAAATACATCAACCAATCACGAATGTCCAAACCGACGAGTTTTATCACTTCCGGTAGAAGTTGTTTGAACCTGTTTGGGATTATTTTGATTTTTTCGCACACGTAGTGTTCGATGGGTCGCCATTTTTCCTCCTTGACCACCGGATCGCGTTCTTCGGTCAGCATTAAATGGACGTAGTTTGGGATGAGGCGATGAGGTTCGGAGTCGAGGTCGGCGAGTGCGTGGGATCTGTAGAGAGGCATCGACATGTCGTCCATGTCTGTTGTCAGGTCTGGTAGGGCGGAGATGATCATCTGGTTGAGTTTTGTGTCGAATTTCCATTGGGTGATTGCGACGTTGACTAGGGATATGAATTGGAGTGTGGGTACTTCGAGAATGTATACCATTTTGATATGCTTTTGTTTGGTTTTTTTTTTTTTTCTAAAATTTCTGGAAAAAATTAAATGGGATTAATAATTTATATTGCAAAAGTTTTTAGGTTTCCTCGATTTTAAGATAATTTTTTTTTTCATGTGAGGTAATGAAGAAATGAAGGAACGTTTCAATTTTAGGCCCGGTGAAAATGGGTGCTGGGATCTCAATCTTGCTTTTGAATAGTGAGCATGCGTGGCATTGAAAAATCAAAAGTTGTTGGATTGGAAAATTAAGCCTCAAAACCAAGGTCGATCGAGGGTATAAGGTCTAGCCGTCCGGCGATTTTGGACATTTTTTTAAAATTTTAAAAAAATTATATTTTGCTTGCTTACAATATAAAAACATGAAATATGTCTCTTTTTTATACTTTTGCGCATAAATTGTTGGCAAAAAAAAAAAAGAAACAGAAAACCTATGCTTTCGCCTTACAGTCAAGAAATCGTGACGTCACAATCCTATGGGATTTAACATGGGAATTTGGGGCACACTCGGATGACTAGACCTTATACCCTCGATCGACCTTGCTCAAAACCAAGCGTGAAGCTCAAGCGCAAGTGCAAGCGCCTATTTGCGCCAGGCCTTTAAGTTGTCTACCATAAATCCTCTGGTTGAATGTGGGGAAAATTCGATCTTAACATGACAGTAACTTCTGTTTAATGCGGGTCTTCTAATAAAGGGACTTTATTCGGTAAATAGTGCACTATCAGAGGTTTTATGGTATACAGGACAAACCTCATGATAACGAACAGCTCAGGGAATGCAAATTGGTTAATCTTAAAACCATGTTATAGCGAATTAGTTCGTAATAACAAATTTTTTTAAAAAAAAGTTTGAAATTGTCATAGTATTCGTCTGTTAATTTCTCACGATGCTTGAGAATTATAGAGGGGAAACATCATGGAATGTTGAATCGTGAACAATTTCTGCCTTTTTTTACGCCATCATCATCATAAGACTCAACGTTTGGGTTTGTTTTGGCTGAAAAGATTGGGATTACAAAATTTCAATCTATAAATTTGTCATAAAATAGATACGAGTGTCGTTGGCAGCCATTTTTAACAGAAATGTTTATCATAGTAATAAATATTCACAACCAAATAAAATTTACTTCGCTACATCGTGAAATTTGCCATATTGCTGTTCGTTATAACGAGGTTTTACCTGTGCTGACGGTCGGACCACACGAATAAATTATGACGGGGCATCAAATGAAATCACCGATCAGTTGCAATCATTACAAAACTCAACTTAAAACATCCACAAAATTAAAACGTCCCTTTTTTCTCCTATAGAACAGATTTTTGCATTTTTTCCATATTTAAATGTCCCTGAAACAAGGATGTACGGTATCTTAAAATCAAGGGAATGCATTTAAAATTCAATACTTTTTGCTTTTTTGGTGGCAAGAATTGTGTGAGATTCGCGGTTGAGCTTCCAAACATCTATGAGAATGTCTATGAGTGAGTAAATAAAGAAAATTAATCGTATTGATCTTTAGTTTAAGTAGTCAACTGTTTATAATTATAATTTTAGGTTCCTTATTTATTATAAGGTAGTTAAAACTGTGATTACAAACACTTGACTCGTTGTTTATTACCATATTTGAGGGCTAAATTTCTTCCATATTTGACTCCATCTGGCTTTTAGAGAATGCCAGGAAGTGGGATAAAAAAGAACAAATCGTGTGATGGTGGATGTTATCAAGAGCCATCTATGGACATAAAGTAAAGCATGAATTAAACACTTCAGATGAATAAATTGTTATTTTTACAATAAAATTGTGATTTGTAAATTAAAATGTAATAAAAATGAACGTAATATATCATTTTCAACGGTTTTTAGCAAATAATAAATTTTTTAAACTTTATCCCACAAAATAAATTCTTAAAATAATAAAGTCAATGGATTCTTTTGCCATGTCATTATAAACAACAAATTTGATTCTTTTTCTAGTGGCCAAATTTGCAATAATAAAAAAACAAAACTATATCATTCTTGGTTTGTAGGGTTTTTTGGGATTTTTTCGTCATAAACTGTTTGAAACAAATAGAAAAAAATGAAATCAAAAACCAAAAACAAGAACTTTGAATGCACCTGATATAAAAATTATTTTTATTTTAATAATGATCGACAGCCATAAAAATTAATAAAAAAAAACTGAATTATTTTGTTAAAAAATTTCATCTTTTGGAAACCACGACGACAAACATTTCTCCAGTGTTTTCCAATCTGCAACTTCGATGTGGTGAACAAATGCATTACAAAATTCACTGGAAGATGCAAATATTCTTTTCTTAACATTCAGAATTTCATCCAGCGGAAGCAGACACCATTCAAGAATCATATCACTCAACACAGGTGGCTCCATGGCATTTCCTAACAATTCTTTGAACACGCAAGCAGCAACATCCTCGTTTTTGATCAAATTCATTTTAAAATCAATAATTTCCTCCTCGGAAAAAAATCTCATATCTAAGTGGTTATCCATCAAACCCAACCCCTTTTCTACGTTCACATAGAGGTTCTTCACAATCACACCAAGCAAATCAAGTTTGAAATTTTTCACTCCACAAATAGATGAAAAACAAAAAAATAGAAAATTATTCAAATTTTCAATCTGGTTTTCGTCGCTGCAGCATAAATTCAAACAAATATTGGTAGCCATTTGCAAACATTCATTTCTGAAAATTTCCATTCCCTCCTCCGACAAGAGTTGGCGAACAGTGGATTCATAGAATCCCCAATTCAGTTCGTTCACGCGGTTGAGACAATTCAAGAGAAGTTTTCTTCTCGTCACCACGTCTGCATCTTCAAAAAACAACTGTAGGTTGACCAAATCGAATGCCAGAAACAAATTCATGCAAACGCTATTCTTGCAATCAGACAGTTCATTGGCCAACACGTAATTTTTACATGGTAGTGAGGCCTTAACCCACAATTGATGGAAAAATTGCTTGCATCTATCACGTTGAAAACCGTTAATTTTTGTCGCGATTGCACCTATCAAATCGTAAAATATCTCGGACGAATCGCACTGATAAAACGGGATCAAAGCCGACATGTAGAATTCGACGCAAACCCAATCTTTGAGTAATCTTTCGAGTAGTGTTGGAAAGTCGATTCTACTTAATAATTCGCACACCGTCTGTTTACTCATCTGTGAAAGGCAAAAGCCTATGATCGTATTTCCACGTCGAGTTTCTGCCCGATTGTTAGTTAGGGTTTTGAAATAATCCCAGGCAGAAATAACGGCTCTGCAATGGTGCTGTTCCTTGTTCAATTTCGACCATAAATACTTCGCTGTGCTTCCGTTGCATTCATCTACACAATTAAAAAACAACCCATTGCACATTTCCTCGCTTAAGGTTACATAATCGAGCCAGTAATCTGGCAACTCCGAGTGATTGGAATAGATCTTCATTTTCCTGAATTGAAGTCGTTGTTCATCAGTCATGTCGTCCTATAGAGGTACGATTTTATCCTCCACGCAATAATTTCCGGCGATTATGAATTTTTCAACCAACGTTAAATCTTCGCGGAGTAATAATTCTCGAGCCGTTTCGGTTCCGTCCAATTTTCCGTACAAAGTCCATTTTGTCGAGTCGATAAAATCGACTAGTTTCGTCCACGGTGTTCCAGTTTTCGATTCTGAAAACGTGCGGCACTGTAAATCGATCAACCAGTCGTAGATTTCCAATCCTACGAGCCTTGTTATGTCGAATACAAGGTTTTCTAATATTTTTGGTACTCCGACAAGTTTTTCGCAAACGTATTTTTCTGCTATTTTCCATTTGACTCTTCTGTTTATGCGTAAATGTATGGGTTTGCTCAGAAAACATTCGATTGTCTTTTCGGGTTTTGCAAAAACATCACAGCATATTTGCTTGACGATTGGGTCGAATTTCCATAATGAAATTGCAGTGTTGACTAGTGACACGTACTGGAGTGTTGGCACTTCGAATATAAACACCATTTTCTTCCCGGTTGTTTCTGAAATAGATGATAAACGAATCAATGCACAATCGAGATGTGGAATCCCAAAATACTACGAAATTTATTTTACACAGATGTAAAAATAAAATTTCTTTTTTTCAATGTGAAAATTTAGAGAGAATTTGTTATTTTTAAATCATTCATAATTTGAATTTTGAAATAAATATTTATAAAATTATTTTGATGTTTTTGCTACGATATTCCATTGAGTATTCGTGAATTTTCCCGTTCGGTTCTTTTCTTACCGTTGAAAAATAATTACTGTTGGCTTCTATATCACAGATTTGTGATGATTTTCACGGATGCAGTTCTGTAAAAAATAATAAACAAATTAATGGTTGGTTACAATGCAGTTGTTTGTAAATAACTACCTTTTTTAATTATTTTTTTCAACTTTTAATAGACCTACGAACATGTATTTGCGATTTTGGAGACACTTCTGTTTCTTACGTTTTAATCTAGAGAATAAACATATAATATTTTCATGAGAAAACTTATCGGTTAATACGATGTGACCATAAGATTTACTTGTCAATTTATAGGTAAAGTTTAATTAAAGGAAATAAATAAATGTTTATTACCTACACACGCTCAAGCATGTTGTGCTTCTTATCGGTTCCTTATTCCTTTACTTACAAGTTAGTTCCTTATTTTTCCATTTGGGGGCCAAACTTGCCAGAACTTTGCAATCGAATATAAATCAAAATACGCTCGAAAAATGAAAATTAGATATTAAATCAAAATCTGTTCTAAAATTTTCAATTAATAGTTAGCTCAGATACAACTTATTTAAAGTAAGAAATTATTAAATTGAATTCGTACAATGGAAACGGATTTATAGTTATTATATTTTTGAATTATTTAAACTAAGAAATTCACAAAATAAATAAAGACAAAAATTCTGGGTTTTATTTTATTTTGACAAAAAAAAAGAAAATCTAAATTAATAGAGTATATATAATAAAAAAAATTATAGAAATCCAACACTAATTTTTTTTCACCATCATTAGTGTTATAAAAATTATTACAAGTATCATAAATGTTTTAAAAAAAATTAATCATCCAGCTTTTTGCCCGTGCGTGGCCACTCACACCAAATTCACTTTTCGAGTTTCGATATCATTCATCACTGTCACTGTCCATAAAGTCTTGGCTACGTTTATATAATTTACTACGTTTCCTAAAACGCGATTCCTTGGAACGGAAGAAATCTCCCGAATCGTTACGTTGCCTGTAAGAAGAAAAATTTTAAATTAGTAAAAGCAGAAATTATTTGCAATAAAATTAAATTCCGGTAATACCCACTCAGAGCCCGAAAACAGAGTTTTCGTTGGCGAAGACGAAGTGAAAGTTCTATTTATGGTTTTTTCCTGTAAATGAAAAAAGTATGAATACATTTCAAATTATATTAATCAATTTTAGACTGAAAAAAGTAAAATTAATCAATAAATAAATAAATAAAAATGATAATAAAATTTTGGTCTAAAAAATTCAATTTTAGATAAACAAAAAGTATAAAAAATAAATAAAAATTCAATTTTAGATGAAAAATTTTTAACACTTGTCTGTGTCATTAAATTTCAGACGAAATGAATCAAAAATCAACTTTTGATTCACAAAATTAAACTTTCAGATCAAAAATTAATTTTTGACATAGAAAATTAAATTTTATACAAAAAATAAATAAATAAACTTAATTTTTGACACAAAATTCGATTGTTAACAAAACAAAAATTAAATTTCTACGTGAAAGATGTAATAGCACCAAAATTTAATAATCAACCTGCTTCTTCCCATGAAATAACTTCTTCCTACCCCCAATTTACACCCCCCACAAAAAAACAACTTAGTTTTACCCCATTTTTAAAGCCCCAATTTTTAACTTATTTCTACACCATTCTTCGAATACGTTTTGACAATTTCCAAGTAGTTTTCAACCACTTCTGAACGATTATTAGATGATTACCACTTGATTTCCAGCCTTCCAAACTATTTTCAATTGATTTCAAACAATTTCTGGGTGATTTTTTGTTCTATGTAGAAAATAGTTCGAAAAAAGCTGGAAACTAATTGATATTCCTCTAAAAATTGTTCAGAAATTTCTGAAAACTACAGTGATTGACAAAACTGTCTCAATGTTTAAGACACTTGGCTAAAACCAGCCATAACTTTTTTAATAATAAAGATACAGAGTTGGGATTGTGTTTGTTAGATTCCTCACTCTTTTAGCTACAAAACGTATATAAGTATTTTTAGATTCTCATTTAAATATCAAGAATCAGGGAAATCGGATTTCGAGAATCCATTCAGTAGTTGAATGCAGCTGTTGTATCAATACCTAAAATTAAATTTAGAACTTAAAAAAACCACGTCAAAAAAACCAAGTCAAGATATTTCACATAAAACATGGTCCCGAACACCAGTACAAGCACATTTTTTTATACTTTTTGCTGTCTTCTGGCCAAAAAATTCCAAAGCCGCCGCCTCAGCCCAACGAAGTAATTTGGTCCCTGCTGAATTTTCCGCTATGTAAATGCGATAGCAAGTGCAAATTAAAAAAGTAAATTAAATGTGAAATTCATTAGGCTCGCAACTATTGTTACATTTGTAAAATTTCAAATGGTGTAAAGTAAATTCAATTTTATAAATCTTATGTCAGTTTAATGTAAAGGCTATAGCTTTGCCCACATATTTAAATTACGGTAACTTCAACTTATTTTGCAGTGTGTACAGCATGAGCACAATGTTCTCTAGCCATATGTTTTTGTAATTCGATCACGCTAGTCTTCCCATCTTTATTGCTTATCAATTGATAGGGGGAACTTTCAAGCCCTACCTGTACGTGGTTCTCCCCATTAGTCGGCACCGAGCGGCAACTTGGTGCCGATGCTAACAAGGCCGACTGGTTATCTTTACTCTTCTTTTCTAGCTTCATTTTTCTGTTTCTGTGTTCCCCATTGTTGCTTTGGGTTCCTGGTCGTTCTTTTTCGCTTTGAATTTTTGGTTTGTTTTATGATTTTCTTGGTTTGTTTTTCCATATTGTGCGGTGGTGTTTTTTTACCACTTAGGATAGACTGGGTTGTTCCATTGCAATGGGGACATGGGTGGAGTATAGTTTATATTGCGTAAACATTATAATTTTCTTGTACGTGAAATCAAAACGAAATTTTAAAAAAAAAGATTACTTAATTTTCGATATTTTTTGATTTTTAAATATCGTAATAAAATTCTTATGCAACACCAAAATTAAAAAGACAATGGCAAAAAAAACGAAACTATGAAATTATGAAACACTGAATGGTGCTATCTGCTATTCAATATTCGGCCGAACAGGCCGAATACCGAATGTCTACCAAATATTCGGCCCATCCCTACTTTGTATCACTTATATTTTCTCCTCTTATCTCACGTCTTAAACTTTCTTCCATTGTTATTCATTGCTATTCACTTCCATCCTTGGCTGTGAGGAAGGCTGATGAACTTACAAGCCCTGTGGTTCCTCTCATTTAGGCAACAAGGGGCTACATGGTGCTAAAGCTAACACTATTGTTATCTTTCCTCTTCTTTTCTCACATCTTCTATTTTCCTTTTCCATGTTTCCAATCTCCATTTTAAATATGACCTGGATCCAAAAGCGCAAGGCTAAATTTGAGGTACATCGCTATCGTGATTTTCAATCGCATATATTCTGCTGCTGTCATCAGGGAAGTAGCCTGAAACAGAAGAATACAGGAAAGCTGTGATCGCAACACATTATACAGTATGTGGTTCTTCCACATTAGTTGGTTCCGAGAGGCATCTTGGTGCTGAACCTAATAGGGCCTACTGGTCGCCATCGTTTCTTTTCTTTTCTATACTCACTTCATCACTTTTCTATTTCCATGTTTCCATTGGTGATGGGAAAGTAACTTCCAAGCCCTATTACTATTAACTTAGTTCAAATTATTTTCCATACACAAAAACGTTCTCAAACCATCATCTCGTGGCACTGTGATATGAAATCCCATCACTAATCGATTTTTTTTACCGCGGTTCAACGCATTATTACAAGACTATCTACGACACAAGTCCCTTCATTTCCCCATCACAAAACCATATGTGGTTCCCATTCATTCGACTGTTCATTGTAATTTGTAAATCTTCTGACGGGAGTCGGGAATTACAGTACTCAATTTCCGACATAGTTTATCTGACTTGAAATGGAAGCTTATTTGTATTCTTGGTCCTTGGTTCTTGTTTCTTTTTCTCACTTCGGTTGTTTTTTTATGTCTCCATTGGTTTTGGGGATGTTTATGTGGATCCTTGGTCATTCTGGCATAACTGGGAATGAGCTGGCTGACAGAGCAGCTAAATCTGCCTCTGGTATGACTTATTATTTTTAGTTTCTTATTTTGATGTTTTTCATATACTTAAAAAAGGCTTGATATTTGGCAGCACTTATGGTCCTCTGATTGTTTAGAACAAGCTTTTTGAGCTGAAGTCTGAATTACTGATTGGAGGTGTAGTTTTAGGTTTCTAGACAAGTGGAAATGATAATCACACTTTTTTTTGTATGGTCATTTGATGAAAGTGGCTCTGCACATATTTGTGACACTGACTTGGTTCCTTTTACTGTTCGACACTTCTTTTCGAGTGTACTAAATTTAGTCGATTTATGTGTTTTGGTCAGCCTGATTTGTCGTCTAGTAATTTTGTCAGAGGGTGCAGATTTTTCGAAAAGTGGGGAAATGCTTTTTCGTATCACTTTTGTGATTCGTAGATCCAAAAGTGTCGGTAATGAGTAATTAGGATGTTAAATGTTTTTTCGAATGACTGTGGTGGGGAGGTAAATTATAAAATGATACTGTAGAAAATAAAACACAGTAGGCCTAGTAGAAAATAAAACACAGTAGGCCTAGTAAAAAAATAAATAGTCACTAAATTTAAGTTAGTTTTCAGTTTGTAGATGTTCCTTATGCAAAAGTCTTCTTTTGTTTGTCTTTTTTGTCGAACTATGTTGTATTAATAACAAAATGTAACAAATGTAATTTGTTTTTAATATATTTTGCTTTTTTATTCATACTCTGGGGTTTTATCTTTTTATATTGGTCACGCATGATCGTTGCAGTCGCTGGTGATCTTAAAATCTGTACTACACTACTACTACTACCATCTTAATCTAGGTTTTAGACCTATTTTTTTGGTTTTTTAATGAAATAATTGAAAATTTAAAAGCATTTCTAAACATACATATAATACAACAGCTGCTTCATTATTTTCCGCTTTCATCATCTTGCAGATTTTAAGATCACCAGCGACTGCAACGATCATGCGTGACCAATATAAAAAGATAAAACCCCAGAG
>JAQFZO010002100.1:0-13197 GCA_034695885.1 Geophilus flavus
CACTGCACCATTCGGTTTTAAAACCAGAAAGGAAAAACTAAATAATTTCATGATTGTCGTACTCATTAGGATGTTTCGGTTGCCTTTGTCACTAACATGCGCATGCGCCTTAGATGAAAATAATCTGCAAAATATTGCTAAGTTTTTATATTGAAATAAAAAGTTGTCATCGTTGACAGTTTAATTGCCAATTTTTAAGTCAATGAATGTCTGACACTTTTCATGACGAAAATAAAGAAAATAAAATTTATCATCGACTCAGACTTACACATTTTTATGTATATTAAATCGGTATAATATTTCAACAGCCCTAAATTTTATGATATGGTGGAATTTAACATAACGACTCAATCGAGTTCATCAAAAACTGCTCAGACGTTAAAAACAAAAAAATCACCATTTTAAAAAAAATACAGAAATAAATTTTATGATGGCGCATACAGCGTTGTTATTTTCAGATACTTTAGAGCTTAAAAATGAAAAAATTAGAACAAACGGGAAAAAAACACTAGGCGCATTCGTTTTCTTAAACGAATTATTTAAACTAGTTTAAAAAACTCGTTTATACAATTATTTAAACGAAAATCGAATTGGAGCATTCGTTTTCTCTATAAAAATCGTTTAAAGGGACAGTCACCTCAAATTTTAATAAAATTATCACTATCAATACTTCGCATTACAACTACAAGGGTCCATATAACCTATAGGAAATCTCCACTGAAAAAATTTTTCAGTTAAAAAATTCCTGTTTACTTTCCCTAGGCCAGATTCGAACCCCTGACCTAACTGGTGAATGACCAGTGCTCTAACCACCTAGCCATACCAGCTGCTCACAATGCATGTATTTATTTTATAAATATTTAATTAAAAAACAAAAGAAAATAAGATGGCCTGTTTTGATTGGTTGATCTAAAATATCAGATTAAACATGGCTGCTTGCAGAAAGGTGGAATTTGTTGACATTTTAGAAAAGAATTTTGTTGTTGATTATGTGCTAGCTGAAAATGAGAAAGAGGAGGATGAAACCATAGAATACTTTATAGAGGTACTGTATAATAAAACAGGAATTGAAGTTTGTTTATTTCAGATGGTTGGCTTGGTGTATGGCAAAAGATATCTTAATGAGCCATGTAAAATCCCAAGAAATCATGGCTTTCTAAATATATTAAGTCAATTTGATGAGCTGAGGTTTAGAAGATATGCAAGGACAACTTCAGCATCATTTGCCCTTCTATTAAGACTCATAGAAAACCATCCTGTGTTTATGTCAAGAACTAAACCACAGCTTCCAGTGCATTTACAATTATTAATTGCTACGTACAGGTACTAATCTATCTTTTAAATAATTAAATTACTTTATTTAGTCATGTATATTTTTTATTTCACTAGATTTGGCCATAAAGGTAATGGCTGCTCAGTGTTGGAAGTTGCTCACAGATTTGGAGTTTCTGATGGTGGAGTTGTTAAAATGTACCAAGAGAGTTATTTCAGCTATTTGCTCTTTAAGTAAAGAGTATATTAAGTGGCCTAATGCTACTGAAAGAAAGGCAATTGGTAGTGTAATGGCAGATAAAGGTAAAAAAATTACTGGTAAATCATTTCTCATCTGGCAGCAAATTTAATTATGTAGGTATACCTAATTGCATTGGGTTCATCGATGGTTCTCATATCAGGCTAAATACTGAGCCCATTGGTGATGATCAATCGTTTTTTAACAGAAAATCATTTTATTCATTAAATGTGGCTGTGGCTAATTACAAACGGGAAATAATCGACTTTATGCTGGGAATTCCATGAAAAGTGTGCCCCTTTAGAATATAAAATAACTAATTCATTAAATTAATTAATTCTTTTTTATTCAATCCAGGTTCATGATGCTTGCGTGTATAAAAGTATGGATTTATATAAGAAGCCACAGGATAGATTTGATGACAACCAGTACCTAGTTGGGGACCCAGCATATGGAATAGGTCGACACATGATTACCCCATTCCGACCCACAGCAATCAAATCACCACAGCAACAAGCATTTAATGATGTCATTTGTAAAAACAGAATAATTATTGAGCATACATTTGGTGATCTTAAAAATCGTTTTCGAAGCCTTGATGGTTTGCAAGTGATAATTAACAAGGCAAAACCACTTAGCAATCAGTTTGCATGGGAATGGGTGTGGGCATGCTTAGTTTTATATAATATACTCCTCCAGGATGAATGGACTGTGGATGAAGATGAAACTGCGACATGTAGTCTTATAAAGAATGGATGTTTGGAGGATGAAGAGCCACTTGCACAACAAGCATTTAGTGAGAGGATGGATCAAGAAGAAGGAATACAGAGACGATTGGATTTAATCAACTTCATTAATCACATTTTTGTTAACAGAAATTAATTTTGAATTTGTTGTAATTTAGAGGTGTGCGGTATTATCTTGGCAGAATATTGCACTAAGTGTTGCAATATTTTTTGCTTTTGCAAGGCGATATTTCAATAAATTTTCATTTTTTCAACATTTTATCAAAATTTGTTTTCTGATTTTTCCAATTTTATTGGTTTTTTATTTGTGCAATATGGTATAAAAATCGATTTTAGTTTACAATCAAGGTTGTAAAGTAAAATATCACAGCCATAAAAATTTCAATTTTTCACAATATCGCACACCTCTAGACTAAGTCTTTAATTAAAGAAATTCTTACTTCCAAGTGTTCTTTATTTTTGAAATCATACAAAACAATTAGAGAGAGTTACTTCTCTCTCTCTAATTTCTCAATTTTAGTTTCAGTTCCAATTCCTGAATTTTCAGCTTCATTATTTCCTTTTCACGCTCGTGTTGCTGTGCTGCTTCATTTTTCTCTGCTATAAACTTCTCCTTTTCCCAAGCTAATTTCTCTTTCTCCAAATCCAGTTTTTGCTGCTCGATTGGGTCAGTTATGGACTTCTCTTTTTCACGCTTTGCTTCTCGTTCCTTATGAAGGGTCATAATTGTATCGCCCAAAGATTTTGATGATCGCTTTTGTTTCGATTGGGATGTCGTCAATGAATCGCGAAAATTCTGCCTTGCAATTGCTGATGAGGTACCCTGTTCCAAATTGGAATCTACTGGACTCTCTCTGGGATTACCACTGTCACTTTCCAAATCGACAGGTTCAGGTGTTGTAAGTGGTGGACTTGTTAAATCATCGTGAAGGCTGAGTTCATCAAATTCATCATTATCTTCTATGTCGGCAAACTGGTTTTGATCACTATCCTCATCTGAAATAGGAAATAAATAATGGATTACTCTAATTCTCTCATTTTTTTCTCCAAAAAGATTTGCAAAATATACAAAAAAGAGATATTTTATAAAAATTTTACAAACTTCTTCAGCTACACTAGATTCTTTAATTTTGTTTTTGAGGAAGGATGTAGTGAATTGGGGTATAAAAATTTTTTATTGGGGAAAAGTGAGATTTAGGGAGTAAAATAGTTCATGGTTTGAGGTTAATAATAATTAAAATAATTTTTTTATTTCTAAAATTTTACTTACTCTGGTTACTTATAATTACTTCCTGAATTACATTTTGTGTTACAACTTCAACAACACCACCATTATTTTTGTATGATGGGTTGAACTGCTGTAGCCCATCAATTTCTGTATGGAGGATGAAAAACCATGGGCATTTCTTTATGATAGCATCTGAAAAATAATAATAATATATAAGGAAAAGAGATTTTTAACATTTAATTAACTTTTACCACGAAATGATTCACTCCCTTCTGCTTCCAAGACACCCTGACCTGTCTGATCAGCCCAAGCCTTTGTTGACTTATATTTATTTATCAGGTATGTGTATTTGGAACTCTGACTGTTGCCTGATTTCCCTAAGATGCCGGATTCTTCAAACATTCTATGCAGCCAATCCTTTTTTCTCTCTCCACCATTTTTTGTACCCTAATTACATAAACAGAACAAGGATTAAATTACACACAAAACATTTCATCATATTCAATCATATTTTGGTCATTAATTTTTGTTTTTCATCACTTTTGCTTTTAAACTGATGAAAAATAGATTAACATGTCATTAAGTCATAGAAAGACATCCCTTTTAATCATTAGTTGTTTACTTTTTAATCACAAATTTATAAAAAGTTTAATGAGTAACTTCTGATTTTGAAGGAACCAAACTATTAAAATATACAAAACCTGACAATAAATTACCTATGATATTTAATTATATTAATTTTTTCACTTTTTAAAAGTCCTACATGTTTGATAAATTATTTATAAAGCTAATTAGAGTGCGGGATGAGGCTTAATGCTCCCAGTGGCAACCATTGCTATGAAAACACAATCTGTTGCTTTGACTTAAAAATTCATTTCTAGTGGATTTACATTCTCTCATACCTTATTCTGTTGGAAGGGATGCTTCACTATCCAAGTAGCAAGTTTAATGTTGACTTCAACCTCATAGTTGCTGCATCTTTGCCTCTTATTTGAAGCTGTAGCCATCGTTCCATAGATCGAGAGGAATATGGCGGCCTTGACAACAAGGTTTACACGAAAAGGGGAAAATAAACGGTGGAAAAAACGGACTCTCACTTCCGTTTTTGTTTATCCACTTAAACGGACATATGCACGAGCTTTTTCGTGCAAATTTCAAATCAAGCAAGGATAAATGGGCGGGAAAACAACCGTCTATGGTTAAACGAACATACGCACGAGATTTTTCGTGCAACAGTGTTAATTTAAACGCGTTTATCTCAGATAAACACGTTTAAAGTAGAAAACGAATGCGCCTATTTGCTTTTACTTTAAGTGGAAGATTTATTAAATTACGCGTTTTATTTCTATTCGGTATCGCGACAATTTCGCGGAAAAAAATGAGCGCATTGCTTTTACTGCTGCCATGGTGACTTTCATCAAGTATGGTGGCTGCAGTTATGCAATATTTTATGTTGGAAGTATGCAACCACACCGTACCTTAAAATTAAGATGACAGAATCAGTGGAGGGAGACAAACTTTCAAGCTCTACCTCTTTGTGGTTTCCCCATTAGTAGGCACCGAGTGATCCCATTTAGCTTAGTGCTAAAGCCAATAGGGCCTACGGGTAATTTTTCTTTCTTGTCTGTCTTATTTCCGTTTTTCTTGCTTCTTTTTTTCCTGTTTTTGGCATTGGGGCATGCCTTTGTCTTTGAAATCGTGTCATGATTTGTTTTTTGACTTTTAAATTTTGTCTAGCCTTTTGTTTTTTGGCATTTTTGAGTTGTGCATCTTGTGATTTGTGTAACTTTTTGGTTTGTGTCTATTGTTTTTGAGTTTTTTTACATTTTGATTGTTTGGTGTGTCTTTTGACAGGTTCCGTATGGCCTCGCTGGGGAGCTTAAACACTATAATACTACTACTACTGCTACTGCTCAGGGCTGTGCGATAGCACCGGCTGTTTCTCACAACTTCAAACGAAAAAATGATTTGGCACCGACGTTTCTTTGAGGCAGCCATTCTGAAAAAGAATTGAATACATTTTATATACTCATTTTTGTCACCGCAGGCGCATACATACTGTCAAATTTACTGAAGTTCGTTCTCTTCTTGTAATCAACAGACTCCTGCCCTGAGACTCCCCAGTCCACAGAAGCATCCAGGAAGCTGAGCAAGCTACCTCATGCTTGGGCCTCCCTCATGTCCTGGCACCAGATTGTAACTTTTCGAAATTTGTGTACATTTGCTGTCGTCTAGTCTTAGCATCCTGCACTCTGACTACTAGCTAAAATACCAGCTGTACACACAGATTTGGCTAAATATGTGTATAGCTGGTTGATGGGGGCATAGCCGCCATTGCTGTCCCGACAACGAGCCTTGATGACACCATCCATCTGGTGCTTGAACTCCACCACGGCATGGACACGCTTTACGTTTCCATGCCGTGACTCAATGATGACGTTTGGCTTAAGTTTATTGAACCATGGATTGTGATTCTGAAAGTTCCAATTGGCTGGTGTGGTAATTATTCAGCAACGTTACAATTGGGTTTAGCAGGTTGATTTTTACGAATGTGTTGGTGTCTTCTTCACTGCGCAAACTGAAACGGTCCGGGTTCTCGTTGAATGAAACCAACAAATTTTGCTTTTCTGCTGTTTGGCAGTATTTCTGCACATCGCGAGTAACATTGTTGTCTGCGATAATCCAATTCTTTACAGCACGCGGCTAGAAATGTCGCTCTTTGTTTGCATTATCTTCTTTAGTAGCAATGACTGGTACTGCACGCGTTTCTGCAAAGTAGTCGCATACACGTATTTGCCCTGGAATTATAACTCTTAAGTTAATTGCTTTGTCTTCGTTTCAGACAGGGAGCGCCTGGATAGGGAGGAAGGCGGAAGTTGAGAAAAAAGTGCAACTGCTAAACTAAGAAAATCAAAATAAAACTTATTTTATTATCGAACTTAACTCGTTTTATTATTCATTTACAACCTACTTGGTTGGGAATTTTTGGAGCTCGTTTTCATTGTCTGCATTTTTTGACTTTTCAAATTTTTCTTGCTCAAGTTTTTTTCTACATGAAAATTGAAATAAAGAATAAAAATAATTGCGTGAGCGAACACTAAATTACCTTTGAGCTCTAGTTATTGATGAGGGAGGCGGTGGTGGTTTCTTGCTTTGTCTTGGCATTTTTGGGTGTTGAAGAATTTACAGTATGTATCAGAAAAAATTAACCTGACTTTTGGGTGGTTCGAATTTTCGAATTTTCCATCTTTGGTATTTCGGCTTTACAATGACTTGTTTTTGAGAAGATGGAGTGTATGGAGGAGTTGAAATATCCATAATTGCGTTTATCGACTCAATTGTAGAGGCAGGAGTGGGTGAAGATGCTGATGAAACGGCGGAGGAGGAGGAACTTGGAGGTTCTAAAAACAGGAAAAAATACTAGAATTAGAAAAAAGCTAAATAATAAATAAGTAAATAATCTTACCAGTGCTGTTTGGTGGTATAACTAAAAGCAGAAGGAGGAGAAGGAGAACACTTAAAGCTGTGATGGTCAGAACTGCTTGGTTCTGCGATAACTGGAAAGGAAAAAAAATTTACAAAATTTGAACTTGTGAGCTTTGAACATGTGAACTTTGAAAGCAAACGAAACATTCGGAGCAATCATTTGCAAGGTTGATAACGAGATGATTTGTGCTCAAGATGACCTTGGGAACTAAAAAGACCATCGGCTGATGGATTTCTTACAATATTTATCAGCAAAGAATATAAGATTAGTAGAAAATAATAAAAGTTTGAAAATAGATTATACTAATTCGTGTAACACGTTTGAAAAAAATAAACTTAAAAGTTAAACAACTCAACAGTCAAATGTCGACATCTTCCTCATCACCATCCTGGGGATTAACGTTAACGTTTTCTGCATCTGGTTGTTGAGCAAGTAATTTCTCATGGGTATCTGCTAATATTGCTTGCCAATTTTGTATGCACAAAAGTTCAGCTTGTTCCATTATGTCTGTAATCAAATGATTATTTTCCACACGCTGCAAGTCGAACATGGCGGCCATAACAAGATTCCTACCTACGACAAACTTTTGTTCTGGCATTTCAGTCTTTTCATCCCCCAACAATCTTGCGCGTCTAATCACTTCTTGTGCGAGAAATGCTAGTTGGTGGGCTGCTTCGTTGTCAACATTAATCCCCATTGAATCAATTACTACGTCCAAGCGTTGTCCCAAAGGCTTGTAAGCCTGAAATAGAAGAACCACTCCTTCAAGCGGTCTGTTATAAACGAACGCTGTTGCCAATTCTTTCCCAGGGATATTATTTTTCCAAATACGTATGCTTCTTTCTTGACTATTCAGGTAATTGCAGACAAGATTCCTAAGTTTAATCTGGTTAAATAGGAATCACTATTCTGCCAAACGAAGTAAATTTTCAACAATTGATCCCTCCTAAACATCAGATAATGTTGTTTGACTATCAGGTGTCCGTGTGTTTTCCTTTTACTTTGTTGAAAAATGTGCCGAGTCAGATTTCCGTGTCACAAATCGCTATGTGGCAAGCAAGGGTTCGACTTTCGGCCTCTGTTTCCGCCCATTAGAGACCTCCAAGAATTTTTTCAACAAGATATTCGGACTCCTAGCATCTGTTTTACCCCGGTTAAGTGCATCGACGGTTGATGCCGATCTATTTGTTTTCAAGATGGCGTCACGATCTAGCGGTTTCCTGGTGTCAAAAACCAACTCCTGAGTCGCTTCCGAGAAGCGGAGCGGATTGTTGGCTTGCCTGATGTAGCGGAATATGACTTTTTTGCGCCTACTTCCGGTTTGATCTAACCGCTTTTGGCATTAAGCGGCTAGATCCTTAGGAATTGAACGCACCTACTGTAAGAAAGCCATTAAGCTTATATTGTTAGATCTTGTATAAAAAAAATTGAACATGAACAATATTTACCTGCTGTTGCCAAAATATGGAATTTATACATTTTTCAATTTATATTTGGTGGATGATTGCTGCTAATTAACGTCTGCAGTTTGTCAAAGATTTTGTTGCTATTTTGGTATTGTTCACATAGCTTAGTAACTAGTGTATAGCAGTATACATGCTGTGGTAATATGAACTCAATATTAAAAAGATTACCTAAAACTTTCACGTTGTCACTGCACTACCATCACAAGGGCTTTAACGTTTGTCGTGGCCTCCTGTGTGTTCGGAAACTCCCTGTTCGAGAGTTTGCTTCCCCATTGAGTTTGGGATATAAAAGACCCTGTCACCCAGGTCTCAGCAGCATAAACACAACAACCCTACACATCCTGTTACCTATGGTGGGATACGTAAGTGGTTCCCAAGGTACACAATAACAAGCAGTGTTTGTTCTCTAATGGTTAGTTACTACATATATTTCTAAATTTTATCCGTTGCACACGTTCACACATCAATACAAACACCCATCAATAAAATTGGTGAACAAACCAATAGAAAATTCCAAAATGCACTACAGCTGCCCTTTCTCGTTTTCTTTGTTACTTTTTAAAGGCCTTGGCACAGGGTTTTGAAGACTTGAGGTGAGCAAAAATAATAAAGCTTTTTTTAGGGTTTTGACTGGGTGTTTTGCTGTGCATGGGAAATTCTCAAGTATTAAGTATTAATCATTCTAAAAACTAGGGATAAAATTCACGGAAGACGGTTTGGAAGCGGGTTATAATTCCAAACAATAAAATTTAACAGATAAAAGAAATGACAACATTAAGAAATGAATAGTTCGCTTCATTCGTTGTTGCGTCCCTTATTTAATTTTCAGTCTATCCTTTGGTGATGGGGGTGAAGAAGGTAGGGGTGATTTAGCTTTCCTTTCTCGACGGGTTCCAGGTGTCTTGCGTTTTTTACTGATGGCTTTGCGTTCGGAGCTGGTATTCGCCTTCCCGGCAGCACGTCTCTTCTTTGGTTTCTTTACTTCAGGGATTAATTAGATCAATGTACTGTTTCTTTAATTAATGGGTTGGTCTTTGGTGTTTTTAGAAAAAGGACCTCATGGAATCCACTAATTTGGTACGGCTAACGTGAATAGTTTCGTAATTGTTGTGGACATGGTATATTTCAGTAAAATCCTTTCCTCTGTACCTGGCCTAATTAACGACTTCTCAGAGATACTCAGATGGCCATGTGCTTGTTCAAGCAGGCTCATGTTGACTACAACCGGGGCATCGCTTTTTTCGAGGGGTTTAGTTCGATCAGACAGATCTGACTGCGTCACGTCTTCGGCTGTCAGTGCGGTGAATTTTTCATCACTATGGTCTTTGGGACGTCCTCCCCCTATGCGCACAGCACGTCTTATCGACGTGTTTTCGACGTCAAGACGTTGATAAAACTTGATAAGACGTCGATACGACGTGTTGTGCGCATAGGGTGAGACAGACAGACAGATCACCTATAGACTAGTCACTTCAGCACCAAGGTGCCAAATCCAAGCCTCCATATTCACTATAGACAACCACAAACATCACTAAATTCTGCAAGAGCTCCAAATGTCAAGCCGTACACCCATATAGAATCGTAGAGAAAAGAAAAGATAAACTCTTAGTAAAACTAGCAATCGATGAATTTTTTTATTGTAACACCTGATATGAGAAAAATGGAAAAAATTATTTATAATTATAGGATTTAGTAGCCCCAGTTAACTTCAACTTCAAGATGCCTCTTGAAGTCTAATAATGGAAGGAACTACAGAGGCCTTCCTACTTCAGGACACAGTAATATGAAATAAAAAAAATTGATGACACAGCAATAAGATTGTTTCCAACGAGAATAGAAACACTAAACAACCGCATGGATAAAATCCGAATTTACAAAGTCTGAAAGTAGAGGTTAATGTGCGACAAAAAAAGCCAAATACTGAGCGTTCGGAAATCGTACAAGTGAATGTGACATACAAAAGTCAAAGAGTTCTGAGCTGAGTATCACATATACAGATGTAAATTTAATATCAACATTTTTTTTCCTAAAAATGTAAATTTTTCGATGTACCAAAACTTTCATGTTATAGAAAAATCATGCTTTATGTTGCATAGATTGTAAATACGTACATTTAATATATACTTCTACTGTACAGTGTAAAATAATATTTTTGAATAAAACAAAATCAACTATTGTTTTCTATACATGTCACGAACTTCTCTTAAAATTGTTGACCGTAATTCCTCGCCCAAAAAACTAAACAACCGAATGGATAAAATCAGAATTTATTTAAAATCTTCAAAAACACATCTTCGTCAGTGGGCTATGCAGAAATATATCGCCTTACAAACATTAAACATCATCTTTACAGCCAGCAAAAGTTGGCTTGACAAATTTAAAAACACAAAACAACGATTTTTGAAATGTTCATGGTGCAGAGAATGAATGCCTGTCTATATCCTGCTTTTTTTCGATTTCCATTGATGTCATGCTATAAATCTGAAAAAAAAGAAAGCATATGTTACTAATTTGAATTAAATTAATTTGTAAAAAATCGTGTACAATTTGATGTTGATTAAATCATAGACCTACGATTAAATTTACCTGATAAAAAGTGACCCAATCCAAAAATTCACAACCCTAAAATTTATACAATCCAAAATGTATTTTAACAGTCAAATGTCTCCATTGTGTTTGAAAAAAAGGCATAACCAAAATTCAAAAAAAATAAAAAAAACTGAAAAATCATAGAATCTATAAATCAAAGAAGGCAGAATGACCAGGAATTTAAAATAACAATAGAGACAAGGAAAAATAAAGTAGTGAGAAAAGAGGAGAAAAGACTGTCACAGTTGGCTCTGTTGGCTTTTGCACCAATAAGCCTCTCGGTGCCTGCTATTGGGAAACCACATGGAGGTAAGACCTGGAAGTTTCTTCCCCATCACTGAAAGGAAAAAGGTGGAACATAAACATAATGCAGACATGAAAATAGAAAATGAAGAAGTGAGACTATTAGGCTGTTTGTTTCAGCACCAAGATACCGCTCGGTGCCTACTAATCAAGGATCCAAAAAAACCCTGACTATCCCAAATTAAAACTGAATAAAATTAAAGCCGAATCCCCATGGAGCTGTGTTTGTTGTTGGCAATTTTTTACAATGGAGATTTGCCTTCCAACTACCTATCGTCAGCGTACGACGTCGCTTTCATTTTCCTCGTCAAAAGGTCAAAACCCCATTTCAAAGCTTTTATAACATTGGGTCTAAATCGTCTTCTCATAAACCATGATCACCACCGCGTACACCACTTATGACCTATTTGATCAGCACCAAGACTCCACCTGGTGCCTACTAATAGGAGGAACTACAGAGGTAGGACTTGGAAGTTTCTTCCCCCTATGAAACCGCTAGCAAGTGGAAAGACACTAATGGTAAAACTAAAATGGAAAAACAAACAGAATAATTATAAAACTAAAATTAAAAGCAGAAAAGAATGACCAGGAACCTGAACGTTAATGGAGACATAAAAAAAGAAAATGAAGAAACGAGAAAAAGAGAATAGATAGAGAGTAGGCCCAGTTAGCTTCAACTCCAAGATGCCTCTTGAAGTTCAATTAATGGGAGGAACCACAGAGCTTGAAAGTGGACGATTGTTCACGCACAATCGCAGCGATCGGTCTAGTTCTTCAAAAGAAAGCATCATCATTGACCCCGAGTTACCGACGGTCCCGCAGGATTACTATGTGCGATTGCCGGATGAGTTTCGATGGGACGTCCATTCGATAAGGAAAGATTTGAAAAAAATAAAAAGGAATTCATTGTTGTTTCCGGCCATTCAAAACAATACATCGCCAGGTGCTACCTGGAGGATAGGCGCCTAAATGCTTAATCCCATTCCCGCTTAATTTTTCTTGCGCATCTTTAATGTAGTTATTATAGCAGATGAGTTTGTCCCATTTATTAAATTGAGATCATTGCGAACGGAAGCTGATGCCGATCGTGTGTGGATTTGCATGGATTTGCATGTATTTGCGTGGATTTGCAGGATTTGCAAATCCGAAATACTGGGGTGCACAGGATTTCATGGAATGTCGCACCCCTCGGGGCAGACAGACAGACAGATTACTTTGGTATGATTAAAATAACCTTATAATCTTTCTCTTGCCTAATAATGGGAGGAACAACAGTGTACGCATTCTTGTAAGCTAGTAACAGCTCACATTTAAGAAGACACACAAAATTAATGCATACATTGCAAAAGCTAAATAAAACCACTTGTGGTGCTTGGCGTAATTCTTTACAGGAATCAAAAAGGCACAAAAACAGTGTAGAAACTATCAATGTCAACAGTGCACTTTCAAATTTAAAGAAAAGAGTTCTGTAAACAGACACCAGTTGGAGATGCACAACAAAAGTAGAGACCTATACAATGTATGACGTACACGAATCGAGGTAGCGATATGCAACGTTACTGCAACTCGTATAGGGTTACGATTGTGAACAAGAGAAATATCAGAACAGCTGTATGAAAAAGTTAATTTTTCTTAAATTTCCTTAAAAGTGTAATTTGTTTCACTTATTACATGTCTAGGTCTCCAGTGGCCACATGGGATGAAACAGACAGACATAAGCTTAAGGCGGCCAGTAATCACTCTTGTCGAAGAATTATACAGTTCAAGTAATCAATGTCAAATGTTACATTTTTTAATTATAGATTTAATTGAGCCCGGACAATTAGACGCAGAATTAATGGATGCCATAATGACGCAAAAATTACTGT
>JAQFZO010002101.1:0-13196 GCA_034695885.1 Geophilus flavus
TCAAATTAAACAAATTTGTCGACAATTTTTCAATTTCCAAAAATTTCAAAATTACCACATCTGACATTAAATCAATTCACAACAGGAATTGTGGAAACTCATCAATGAGGAGAACAATCACGAGAAACTCTGAAAAACGGAATTAGAAAACCTTAAATGAATGGGGATATGAATTTTCAGTCACATTAAAACCTGCGTAATGTGAAAGAGCATAATTCACAACAGGAACTCATCAATGAGGAGAACAATCACGTTTGTGCATTATCAAAAGTGTTATGTACCTATTCAAATGTGTGTATAAGGGTCACGACTGCACAAATCTTGAACATCGGAAGAGAAAATAATGAACTGAATTTTATTTAAATACACGATACGTATCACCCCCAAAAGCAATTTGGTGCATTTTAGAATTTAAAATGCATCACCAAACACATGCTATCTATAGATTAGCCATTCATTTGCTTCACAAACAAGCAGTAATTTTCCAACTCAAGAGTGCCAATTACTGACAAAGACAGGAAGTACAAGAGTGGATTTGGAATAGATTTCATGAAGCAGAATGATGCCCTTGGTTTGGTGTCTTCTCTCTTCCCTCAGGCCTCAACCCACACAACTCGCAACAACCTCAAGGCTCCAAAATGACCAGAAATACGACGACCAATGAAACCACTGTATGACTGACCAGAGACAGAGGCCCTGTGAGAGACAAAGAGAACCCGTAGTCGTGTGTAAGACCCACAGAGGCATCAAATCACGCATCCCAAGTACTACATTCACCGTTAGATCGATTCACCCAGCCGATTCCACAGAAACACCCGGCCTGCTGGATCTCTCCGAAAGATGTTATCAACGCCCGGTTTTTCGGGAGACTTCACACTGCCAAAGAAGCAGCATTCATCGAGTGATTTTACATGTACAGTCACTTGTCAAATTAAACCAACTTTTTAAACTCTTTCATTTCCAATTGGTTCCAATGGGTTCCAAATTTGTTCCAATTGGGATTGCAAATGTCCAAAATTCCATATTAAATTTTACCAATTGGAACCAATAGGTTTTTTGTAGTAGAGTAATGGAGACATGGAATAGGAAAATGAACCGAGAAGAGGAAAATGCAATAGGAAAGAAAAGATAACCAGACCACATGCCACATCCATCATGGAAACCACCAACAGAAGCAAGATTGACCCAAACGGACATGGAGTTTTGGAACCGGTACAATATGATTACTGTGCAGGATCCTACTGCTCCTGAACGTGCCGGTGCTGGATTCCATCGCCGCAAAGCATTCCAAGCCTGAGGCTGAGAAACGTGTTCACAGCGAAGGAGTCGACGTAATAACTTGGGTCCGAGCACCAAAATCGTGTGGACGGACGTGATGAGATGTGAATGAGATGTGGCACATTCATAGGCCGATGACACGCACCGATCGAGAACTTTCGCATCGAGGCCACCTACCTCCAACGTAAATCCACCGATAAGACCAAACGTCGCTGCCTCTTTCGAATCTCGACTTGCATCAAGATTCAGAGAACACGACGCCAACTCCCCATCCAGCCGTACCCAGTCCCCCTGACAAACCGTCCAGCTAGATCTTATAAACTTCAATCAACCATCAATTCAAAATTCAGCCCAAGAGAATTGAAGCAATATGCCAAACAAAGCAGATGTTAATTTGAAGGACATGATTGAACTCGAAAGCTAATCACTGTGACTGGGTTGATGACAAAGAGGTCCCATCATTAACAACTGAGGAAATCCCATCTACTGTCTCATTTATGTACCATCTTTGCCAATTACCTCAATTGACAAGTGTATGGAATGTTTGGGAGAATGTATAATTAATAAAAATGCAATTTTTTGTAATTTTTTAATGTGACATCACATCCCTGACCACTGTTGGTACTCATGTCGATGGCGGTTTTCAACCCCAGCTCTGCGGAGTCATCATGCTCGGGAACCCAATCCCCCGAATTCCCAATTGTGTGGACTCTGTCCCAACCGAAAAACGACCAAAATCTGCCATGTCATCGGAGGGCCAAAGCAGAATCTCCAATGACAGTTGATGACCGCACCGAATGTGGAAGAGCTCCTGAGAAAGTCAGTCCTCCCGAGGCAGCATGCCTCTCGCCTTTGGGACTAGTCGCGAAAATGAGCGAATGTCCAACTACATGGAATTTTTATTTCAAGATCATATTACCATGGATGTTTCATGAAGCGGAGGCCACTTTTAACATTGCAAAACTGCACATTCAAAAATTTGAATTTTTGTTAGCCTTGGCTTCACTTGAAGCTGCTAAGGAAACCTTTTACAGACTTCACATAATGATTCTGGAGACAGAAAAAGATTACAAAACCAATGGGTCAGAATTCTTGGATTTTCAAGAAATTTACCTTCACGGTGCAGCCAAACAACTAGAGAAATTTATGGAAATGTTCCTGGTCAACAGAAAGATGACCAGGAACCCATCCAACCAATGTGCTCCTATAGAAGAAATATTTAAAGATTTTTATTGACACTTAGCCCACTTTGTATCAGCCAAAAGTAAACCTAACGGTAGACGAGATGTTGGTAAAATTTCGTGGAAAATGCCCATTCAAAGTTTATATGCCTGCAAAACCAGGACGTTACGGAATTAAGATTTAGGCTGCAGTTTGTAGTGAAACTTTCTGCACATAAATCTACAGCGAGAAAATGAATGGCCAGCGTGAATTTAATCAAGGAAAACAAGTGTTGTACATAGTTTCAAAATATTATGGTACCGGGTGAAATGTTACAGAAGATAATTATTTCTCCAGCTTCTAAAAATGATTTGACATACATTGGTACTATTCGAAAATCGAGAAAGGAATTACCTCATGCGATTGGATTCTGTGAAGTCCTGCGATTGGATTCTGTGAAGTCCGAGATTACAAAATATGGATGACATTTAACGTGGATCTACTGTCCTACGCTAATTACGCATTGTGAGCAGTAAAAGTTGAACTAATTTTGGAGAGATTGGATAATTGGTACCAAGCCATGCACATGTCCGGATTATTGGTACCAAGCCATGCACATGTCCGAACCGGAACATGGAGTGGAAGGATTGGTTGAACGATTTGCTGGTGGTCGCAAAGACCCAGATTCGAATAAATGCAAATTGTTACCTGAATGATGACAAATTGAACTTGTGCAGCAAGATGGAAAACGCAGCCTCACATGGTTGTTGGTGACTAAAAAAAACTGTTAGAGCCATGTGTGCCACCTATCTGCTGCATTCAAGTATTAAACCATCGAGTTTAGAATTTTAGATGCATCACGGATTCTCAATAAAATTACAATTTTATGAGAATAAGTGACGTCTAAACATAAAAATTTTAATATTTTAACGCAACAACTATTAGCGCCACCCTTAGTATTAACTTGCGTTATCATACATCTTCCAGAAGAAACACATGGTCGCAATTCTTTAATTCAAATGGCATCAAGTGATAAGTTTTTTGGTAGGTAACTGGCTAGAAGACAGAAATATATTCAATGTAAAGAAGCATACAGATATAATGCAAGAAGACTTGAGAAAATATTATCTTAATTTGTTGGGAAAAACAATTGATATGAAATGGGAAAATGGAAGCAGCTCAGCTGTTGTATTGGAAATTAGTAAGTATATATTAATATTATATGACGATTGAATTTGACTTTAAAGTTTAAACTTGACTTTAAAACCTCCATCTTACGATTTCTTGTAATTTTCAGCAGTGCGAACAAAAAACAAATTTTATTGTTTAAATTTATTTTTTCTTTTCAACAGGCAAAATGGAGTCAAAAATGAACGTCTGTCAAAAGTATGTCAAAGAAGCTGCAGACCAATCGTCGGCTAAAAAAGATTTGGGGAAAGGGTTGAGGCGAAAATATCCAAAAGAACAGTTCAGTTTCACTGATACATCTCCACTCACAGTAAGCAATATAATTAACAAAAGTTATTTTTTGTTTAAAAAAATTATAATCTAATTATAAACAAATTAGTATTATTTTATCCAGAAAAAAAGAAAAATTGCGGATAAACCAGCAGCAACTAGTCCTCAGCAGACTATTAAGAACATAAAGCCCAAATGGTTGCGTATTTAGGAGAAATCAAATTCTTTTCCAGTATTGGTAAAAGCATATTACCAAGTGGAAATGGAAAAATAAAGTAAAAAGAAAACTGCCTTCTTCACACCCAAAAGAACTTTTCAGTTCAAACACATTTGGCTTGACAAAAGCGACAAGCACTTTCCAGAAATTGATGGAAGTGTTTTGTGAAGTAGGAAGGTTTGTCCTCATGTATCTTGATGATATAATTATACTTTCCAGTATGTGGGAACACCAAGAACCAAGAACACATTAAAATAGTTTTAGAAAGACTACAACCTCATTAAAAGTATAATTAAATTAAATTAAATTAAAATGAAATGAAATGAAGAAAAAATTCAAAATAGAAATGAATCAAGCAATCAATAATTATTTTTTTCCAAAAATTGAGCATGTTTTTGGTTAAACCTGTTGCTGTTGCAAAAAAAAACATGATATAGGAGAGGTGAAAAAATGGTAGTGTATTTTGTCAGATAAAATAAATGTCGAATATAAATTTCGAAAAAAATCTGAATCCATTACGGTAAATTAAAGTTTTTCAGTTTTTCGTATCGAATAAATGCCACATTTTTACATTTAAATGTGGTCCTACAATACTCCCAAATACGTCGACTTTTTGTGCTAAGCCGTAAATTACTTTGAAATAAACGTATTTTGAAGAAAATCTTTAAATGTAAAGAGGAAACAGGAAACTGAGACAAATGAAGGAAATCCAAATCCACGTGCGCCGAAATTCATTCGCAATCAGAAAACTTCATGATCATCAATCGTCAGTCATCACACGTTTCGATCCAGTCACCTATTAAATAAAATCAAAATCAATAAAATATACTTAAAATAAGAATTTCAGTGATTACAAACCTTGGTTTGAAAGATGGCGACGAACAAAGAAACCATGCGGATTTCCACTCCATGGCATGCACATTTACGGTCGATGATTGTTTCAGCGATGATTCGATCGTCAAAGGTTGCCAATGATACATTTATGCAGACAAAACTGACTACAAACGTAACAACTTTGCTAAAATTAAAGTTTTCCTGACTAAATTTGTCTCAGTCTGTGCCACACGTCTGTTCGCGATTGTGGCATGGCAGTGACTGATGGTTGACGTCATGGTCACATGGTCGCTATAATTGCCAAAACTTGTCACCAGGTTGTGCTGAGAATCCCAAAATATACATTTTTTTTTAAATAACTGTTTTCTCACAGGAAAATTCACTTTCTCCGTACAAAATTTAAGAAAATTGGAGACTGCATCATGTACTGGCTAAAATACAACCGTTAAAGACAAGGGACTAAATTGTGTAATTTTTCGGAAATAAAATAATATGATTCCAAATGTTTTGTTTCTCTTATTTTTAAATAATCGCTTATTTACATTTTGTGGCCTGCAAATGTTTTTAGGATCTTGATTGACTGTCTGGGGCTGTTGGTTACTTAAATTCCTTTTATATCACATCCTACATTTGATCTTTCACCAATTGTAATTAAATTTAAATGGCAATTTATTTTGGAGTTGATCGCAATCACTCTTCCTTGCTACTAAACCAATTTTTGAATACCACCACTGCTCGTGCCTCGTAAGTAGCCTTTACTTGACATCATAAAACATAAACAAGGCAAATTTGTAAATTTAACAACTTCTCTGTTGGTAGTCATCGTTTTTCAAATCTGTTGGATCAACAGGAGAAAATTAACAATTTGAATCAGCAGCAGATTGAAATAATCGAGACAATTTTATTTCAGTTTTGTTTTTTTTATTTATTTATTTCAACATTTTTCGTTACAAAAATATTTCTTTAAATTTTCATTTAATCTTCATCTTCCTCTTCTTTCGCTTCACCAGCTTGGGCTTTGCGCATGTTCTTCCTCTTGACACGACCAGGACGTCCACCACCGAATGGAGACTTGAGGGAGAAATCGATGTGTTTCTGCGAATCCAAACGCACCACGAACGACGGAATATTCACCACCTGCTTTCGCACACTAAAAAAAAGTGAAAAATTGGGGAAAAAAAAAATTAATTTACACGTATTTCACGTTAAAAAAGACAAAAAATAAAAATTTTTACTAGGTACTTAAATTCATTCTGATAAACCCAGACATCGAGTTTCTCAGGCGTTAAGTGTGAAAAACTTAAGTGGCCTGTTAGAAATTTTTCATTTTCTCATCAGTTTTGTCCTTAATCTTACCGGATGTGACGCTGTCTGATAAGGACACGTGCGTGATGGATACTTTTAGCAAGTCCTAACTTTAAAACTTGTGTTTGCAAACGACGTTCCATGAAATCTTCGATTTTCAAACCCAAAACGTAATCGAGTTTCATTCTGCTTTCATCCAAAACTCCGATGCGTACCAAACGACGAAGAAGCGCATTGCCTTGAAAAAAAAATTAAATTTAGACAAAAATTTTATTAAAATTTTAAATTACAAACCTTCGAATAATCGGCGTTGATCTTTCTCGTCCAGAGTCAAAAGTTCTCTGGCGGCTTTACGGATTTTGGCGAGTGTGTATTTGACACGCCACACTTCTCTTTTGTTTTTGAGTCCGTATACTCCGATCAACTTACATTCTTGATCTAAACGTTCTTTTTCGTACGGACGACGAGGCGTCACGTACGTCTTGCTGTGGACTGTTCTAGGCATTTCGATTCAATTCTAAGAGACAAAAATTGAAAAATTTGAGTGAGAATTCGACCACGTGGATAAAATGGCGGATTGGGTGAAATGTGTAAAGTAAACGGTTAAAATTTTGAGGAATTAAGATTTAAATTTCAATAAACGGGTTTTTCTATTCTTTAGTGTAGTATTTAAGATTTACATAAAATTTTTTAATGGAAAATTAACGTTTCACTAATACGGAAAACATTTTTGTCTTACCGTTACTTCGTGCACTCACTCCAGAGCTGCCGTTTCTTTAATTATGAATAACCCGGTCCGAGGCTATGGACAATTTTTTTGCGTATCGACTTCTGAGAATCGATTAAATGTTGACTAATATCGAGTCGTATCGACTAATATCGGGCGCTTTCCTAAAAGCAGTTAATAGTTTGTTTTCATTAAATATTTTTATCTAATTGGATATTTAAAGTGTAGATAAAAGTAAAAAAGTACTTAGGTGAAGAAAGAGGAGAGTTATTTATCAATTAAATACTACAAAATCAATTAATTAAATAGTTTTGTTAAAATTGGAAAAAAATATTTTAAATACTAATTTCATCATTTCCAATTTCCATTTTTGCGTCAAAAATTTGTTACTTGCTCTGTTTTCACGAATTATACTTTTTTTTTTTTGCTAAATGACTTAATCACTTTTCTACGCCCTCTGGTGATAGATTTTGGGTTCAAAACTAGAAGATCACCTTGGGACAAGAATTCTTGATCTCATTCGATTTGAAAAGAATATTTCCTAAAATTATTGACTAATGCTTTGATCAAATGAAAGACTAAATTATTTTTTAAATAAAGACAATACATGGCATTTAAACTACCATACTGTATTTCCAAAATGAAATACATATACGATTGCAGTTCTGAATTCAATAAAATAGTTACTTTTATCACTTCTATGCTTTTATTAACCAGATTTTTTTGTTTTAAGCTTAGATTGTGCATTTGATGTGCTTACAAGTTGTAAATCTTATTCAAGTAATACAAGTAAGTATAGCTATTAATGGGCAGAAAAATGTTTCCTCATCATTTAAACAGTATAACTATTTATACATATTTTTATTTTTAATACTGTATTAGGATTTGATGGTAGACAAATGTTTAATTTTAAAAAAATATTTTAAATTTAAATTTTTAAAAAATTGCTGCATTTTAAATGTAATTTTGTAAAACCAATATATTTTATTGATGTAATCATGGTAAAAATGAATGTGACAAAAACGTAAAATCATTTATTTATTTGGAAAGTTTTCTCGAACTATTAACAGCGTTGACTAAGTACTGTATACATTTTTGAAAGGTTACCGGTATTTAATTTATCTAAGGTAGACACACAGTACGATTTCTTTTGAGAATCTAAACCTTAGCAGATTGCTCATACAAAAAAATATAAACATATTTTGAAATTTAAAAAACAATTTAAAATTTAAAATGAAAAACTTAGTTGGTCAAAATTCACTGGGACTGAAATATGGTGCCATGGTGGAATGTATTGTGTTGCTTGAATATTCAAACACAATATACCATATGTGTGTTATGCTATCTAGAAAAAGAAGAAATCAAGTGGATTTAATTAACCGTTTATACTATAAAATTCTAATAAATATTAATACTTACAGAGTAGGAATATTAAGATGATGAGATGCAGCAATGGTATTGGAATGGCATATCCGTCGGGGCGGATATCGGGATTCACCGTCACAGTGCAAGGTAAATCCATAACTAAGAATAAGTTTTGATGATTATGATTAGTAATAAAAGAAGAAATTAAACAATTTCACTATTTTGTTACCGTGTTTTTTCGACATTTTTTTCACCTTCCAGGTACCCGAAATGTAATCAGTCAAGCGTGCGCGTCATAGAATAATTGCGCACTGTTTGTCCCATATTAAATCATGATGAAAAATTAAACAATGAAGCATTAATTAATGGAACATTTGCATTCATGTAGTTACCTATACCATCATAAAACAATGTTCATTTCTAATTAATAAAAATTGGAATCAAGAGAGAGAAAGAGAGAGAAGAAAATGAAACTACAATGGATAGGGTAACAAATGAAAGAATTCACAGTGAAGGATTAGGATGTATGATTCTGAGCTTTAATAGGAAGAAAGATGAGCCCCTACGAAACCTCCAAACGCAGAGGAATGCATAAGACCCATCTTGACAGGTCTATAAGTGCGAGATATAAGCCTTAAAATGTCATCAGCGGCTACTATGGCCATACGCAACCTGTCGAACTAATAATTATATCATAGGTTTAAGGCATAATCCTTAAGACCCAACTGCACTCTCATTTCCCGAACTACTAAACTACCAAAAGGAAAAAAGTCCCCTAGAAATGGAAAAGTAAATCAACCAGGAATCCAACACAAATGAAGACATGAAAACTGGAAATGAAGTGAGAAAGGAGAAAAATGAAGTAAAGATGACCAGTAGGCCCTGTTGGCTTCAGCACCAAGACGTGTCACTCGGTGCTTATTAGTGAGGAAACCATACAGAGGTAGGGCTTTGGTAGTATCTCTCTCTGGATGAAGTTGAAGTCTTGAGAGTGACAATTTTGATAGTGAATAAGAACAGACAGAAAATTGAGTTAAACATTTCTGTATTGGTAAGACCAATGCAGAAGTTTCATTGGAATTGCAAGAAGTTTGGTTAAAGATTGATTATGTTCATGTTGTGAAACTACTTGCTAAAATTCCATCTCAAACAGAAATAGATTGATTAAAGTTTTATCTCACCGCTTTTAAGATAATTATGTAAAAATTACTTCGACACCAAAGGTACAATTTTCTCCTAAGCAAACAAGCTAACAATCAAATTCAAAATAAAGAAAAATTAACAAATTAAAAAAGAACGAACCAAACGAACAGTAGTACTGCAGTATCCTAGTAATGTTGTTTAAGGTGACCTGCAGCAACTGAGGCCATACATGACATGACAGCCAGAAGTGTGTAATGACTAATATCAACTAGACCCTGAACAGTAAAATTAGACCTACTGCAATTTGGCCAATGAGATTAATTTGATTATCGCAGTTGTGATAACCATGTATCATTCTTACAGACAATATCTATAGTTCTATACTGAAACTGGATCTATACATAATACATCGGACATAATCAAAGCCCGTGTCATAATCTGACCGTTTGGATTTATGCAAAAATATGATAACAGCAGATGGATTAAAAGCCATTGCCTGGCTGAAACTAAAGAAACTGTATACAGGTGCCCATCACACAACAGCATAATCGGCAATTGCACACTTGTGTGATCTTGAATCGGAAGTGAAAAACCATTTATCTAAATTTCAGTTATACCACAAAGTGTTTACCAGTCTGTCCTAATTAAAGGTTTTCCTGTAGTGACGTTTTTGAACATAGAATACTGATAACTGTCGTAAATGCTGATGACGTGACTTCAACTGCATTGTCCGCAAGAAAGAAGCCAACAGTCCGTTATTTGAGGACACACATACGAGTGTATTGTGTACTGGCTAGTAAATGGAAATAATCTAAAAAAAATTGGATCCAAAAGGACAAGTAGGAATTTTAGTTGGATAATTCGATGGACAGAGTGGCAGACAGGATTTTGGACATTAAAACAAAAGAAATCATCATAATCTTAAAGAAAATAAGTAGGCACATAGAGAGAATGGAATACCGTGACACTAGTAATGAAGTGAGTGAAGAAAATGCACACAAAATCAGCAAAATACTATATACAAATCAAGCGTATGATGAAAATAGCTCAGCAACCGATGAAAACAGCTCAGAAAATGAAGAAATAGACTTGAATTCGAACCACAACACGAGCGAAGCGATCGCGAGCGATCGTGAGCGAAGTAAACAACGACGAAGCCGAGGCGGTATCAATGGATCAACAAAATGCTCTTAGGGAAAGAAACGTAGCGCCATCTAGCGAGGAAAATGAGAACGAACAATTGAAAAATGTGATGCAGAGAAGAGAAATTGAAAACAATACGATCCAAGCGAATGTAAAGGGGAAGGCCAAAGAGAGCAGAAATGGAACAAAAGAAAATGAGGAAAAATTATTAAGAACAAGAAGGTAAAGCCGCATAAAAGAAAGTAAATAGACTGATGCAAATATGTAGTACATAGAAGAACCAAGGACGTACGAAGAGGCCATAAACGCAAGAGAAAAAGATGAATGGAAAAGGGTAATCCCACCAAATGGAGGAGAAAAAGATGAACCAAATATGACACAGATTACCATGAATTTGAGTTGAAATAATTGTTAGCGTCAACGCATATTCTGTTGTAATAAATTTGGAAAACCGTTTGAATATATTTAAGTTAACCCTGCTGAACACAAAAATAATACTTGCATATATTGAATATCTTTGTCTTTTAGCAGTGAAATTATATTGATAAATAAAATTATTTTCTGAAATTTGTTCAGGGTTATAAGCTTAATATTGAGAGAATAAGTCCTCCTTTGGAGAGCTTTGTTAAACATTTGCAAGAATTTTATCTCCAAAGCGAGATGCAATTAGTATTAGTATAATGAATATAAATTGAAACAATATTTACATTTTAAACACAGAAAGGTCAGTGTTACCCGACACAATTGGCGACTATTTTAGCAACAGGATCCAATTCAGAGTTAAAATTGTGTGAAAGGCTCATTGTGCAATGTAATTTTAGAGTTATTGCTTACACAGGTACGTAATATAATCTAAATTTTAATTCAATTTACTAAAGTTTACTTTAAAATATTACATTCTAGATTCAAAATTTGAATTTTATCCACAGACAAAGTATTGGAACGATGCCCTTGGTGCTTTCTATTTACCGAAGCGTTCAATCAGATCCAATAGTATAATCCAATATACATGAATGATTCACAAAGTAATAAGAGGATTCAGGAAGTGTCCGCCCTTGAACCACAAAATTTTTCACCAAAATTTTTTTTTCTGAAAAAATTTGACAAAAGTTTTTCTGCCATAAAAGAACACCTTTTTATATTTCGTTGATTTACAAAATTGTAATTTTTAAGTCAACAATGTGTTTGAAAGCGCAGAAGATGAAGAAAGCATAGGCCAGCACGTTGTTTTCATGCAGGCGCAGGCTAAAACTTGATTGAAATCACAGACAGAATGGAACGAATTTACTCAGATCGCTATAAAATGGCCAAGGAATGCACCGTTTTTGCTACAGTGGAGGAATACCCATTTTTTCATTTCCCAATTAAGTATGAGTGTAGTGTAACTAATTTTTTAAAAATACAAATTCTTTTTTCATTAAAATATAAAAAATTTTGTTTGTTTCTAGATTTTACGTGATTTTCAAAGACTCGAGAAAAAAATTTGATGGAACAGTTGGCAACCAAACTGGATGCCATAAAAACAGAAAAACTATTAAAAATCTTAACTCCAAGACAAGTGAAAACAATCAATATTCGATAAATATTTACTTCATAACGTCAATTGCTTCCAAACTAGGTAATATATGAGCACCAGCACAACCTACAAGGGAGGACGGAATGTTAAGACCCATCTTCACATGTGTAGTGGGTAACCTGAGGCCCCAACCTGCTGCTCTCATTTCCCAAAAAAAGTGGGCAGATGAACAAACTGCCAGAAAAACACGAAACCTCCCCCAAACCACCGAAGGAAAAGTAGGTCCCCTAGAAACGAAAAGTAAAACCAACCAGGAACCCAACACAAATTGAGACATGAGAAAATAGGACAGGCGACACGAAAGAAAAGAGTAGCAGTAGGCCCTGTTCGCTGTATAGCACCAAGACGCCTCTCAGTGCCTACTAATGGGAGGAACCACAAAGAGTTAGGGCTTGAAAGTTTCTCCACCTGACCATTCAGGACCTGTTTATTGTGCAGGGACTGACCCAGCCAACGCCGGGCACAACCAAAATGGAAAAAACCCCCAAAAAACAAAAGTCAAAATGGAAAGAATTACCAGCAACCCAACAACAATAGACAAGTAAGTAGTAGTAGTGGCGTACATCTTTAAAGGTGTAAAGCGTATTTCCCAGAGTGGACACCTTTAAAGGTGTTATTATACACCCTTTTATGTGTGTAATTACGATTTCAGTGTATAATAACTCCTACAAAAAGGGTGTATAGTATTATTTTATACCTATTTTACACCTATAAAGGTGTATGCCACAGGAAAATTTAAAGGTATAATTTTTCTATGTATGTACTCCACGTATTCCAAATCCTTCTATACCGTCATCATTCCACATCCGATTACATGAAATTTGCTAAAAAAAAAATAAAAAATAAAAAATGTGATGTAGTGTGGAATCCAAAGTGACAATTTTGATTTTGTTGAAGTCGAGAGCATGGAGAATGAATGATTGGATCACTGACAACAATAGATTCAATTGTTTTAGATCACTGATAACAATAGACTCAATTGTTTTAAT
>JAQFZO010002102.1:0-13192 GCA_034695885.1 Geophilus flavus
GGTGAAAGTGAGATCAAAAAAAAAATATTAAGAGAGAAAAATAAACTTAAACCGACAAAATAATAATATCTATTATAAAAACGTGTAACTTTTTTTTTTTTTTTTTTGGACCAAAACCATTTCAAGCAGCTACTGGTGCCATCAGAAATGAAAAAATATTCAAAAAGGGTAAGAAGAAAGATATTTGAATGCACTGGCAGTTATTTCCCTACCATTTATATAAGCGTATATTGATTTCTTATTAAAAATTATTTTCATTTTATTCGGTTCTTGTAACATTTTTTTTTTTACTTTTTACCATCTTAAAATCCCAATTAGTTCTAACTGGAAGGCGGCCATTTGCAAAATTTAACAAAATTCACCTGAATTTTTTTTTTGTAATAATTTTTTTTTTTTTTAAAGTGATGAATAATCCATAAAATTTGTACACAACATTACCCCCCCAAGAAAAGTAAATGCCCGAAGTTGGCAACACTTATCTACACTATAAACAGCACCATTTAAGGGAGTGACAGCCATTTTTTTTTTATTCCCCATTTTGGTACACATTCAAACAATTTGTTTGACCTATTCAACGTTTTAGAAATGACATTTTAAAAACAGATGCAAAATGTCTAAAATTTTACACTAAAAATGTCGTTTGGCAATGTTCGATGCACAATTTTTGCACCACAAAAACATTGCTGGAACGGAACTTGGATTTTTTTTTTTAATTATTTTTTTTTTTCACTTTTTTTTAATCATTTTTTTAAATATATTTTTTTTTGCTTTACAATCATTCTATATCATAACTAGAAACCAACATTTACATTTGACTATTCGCTTTACCATTTTTTACCCTTAAGCCAGCAACAGAGAAAAAGAAAAAGAAAAAGAAAAAGAAAACAAATGGAAGAATAAAAAAAGTTGACAGCAAAGTGCATTCACGAACAAAACTCGTGTATTAAATCAATTTGATTTAATCCGAGTTAATTTTTTTTTTACGCCAACTTTCCAGTAGAACCCGTGTTATCAGTTTACAAAATTATGGGTAAAAATCATAAATGACGACGGCACCACGACAAGAAAAGATAAGATAAAAAAAGAAAAAAAAATGAAAGCTAGAATTAAAAAGTTACCACAGTCATTAACAACAAACAACAATTTAACCACTTGGTAACACATTCATTAATTTAACTAACCAACCAACGAACCAACCAAGGGCGCTTCTCGTCCCTCCCCATCATCAAAATGGCAGTGTGATTGCTAAAGAACATTTTTAATTTCCTTTTTCTTTCACATATCACTTCCGCGCCGCTTTCTTTTAATTTATCGATATGTAATAACACAATTCTTAGCAACAGTGACTAAAAACATTAAATTCATTTAAATTAAAAAATAAAAAATAAAAGCTGTCAAACAGAGCAGAGCAGAGAAAAAAAAAACATAATGGCTCCCGATACAATTTTTCGATTTAGTCCCAAACGATTATTACAAGTTGACACTGTGAAGCAAAAAAGAAAAAAATAAATAATTCATTAATTCATTAAAAATTTAAAAAGAAAAAAAAAATCAAATAAAAAGCATCATTTGGAATGAGCTACAACATGGGCTTACTAACAAAGATTTTATCCCTTACAAACCACACAGTTTAATATTTATAGAGCGAGGCTGCGCTCTTTTATAATAGTTTTGTTTTTTACATTTTTTTTTTAGAAAAAAAAATTAAAAAAAAAAAAAAAAACAAACTCATGGCGATTTCTCAGAAATCTCCATCAAACCTTTTTTTTTTTTAATATTATATAAAATGGTAAATTTGTTTTTAAATAAGCATTCGTTTTGCTTATTTTTTCATATTTTTTCATTTTTTTTTTAAATTTTTTTTTCTTTTTTTTTGTTTTAGGGAAAACTTTTTTAAAATTTTCCATAACTTTTCTACATCAACATCAGGTTCTGATCCTTGTATTTCTATACCTAAACAACATTCACATTAGATTTTTTTTAATTACAACTTTTTTTTTTCCCCAAAAAACAAAAACGAAAAATTTTTCTTTTAAAGTTAAAATAATTCTAACTAAATATTTTTTTTTTCTTTTTCTTTTTTTCAAGACAATTTACAGAAATACGACACGCCCCTAAAACACGCCGCCTGCACCAATAAACAAGGGACCACAAGCTGATGGGATCAGTTCAAAATATCACAAAAAGTATGGCCCATTCAACAATCGCTACGTTTTACAACAAAAAATTAAAAACAAAAAAAATTATTATAATAAATAATAAGACAAATTAAAAAAATAATATAAAAAAAAAAAACCGAAATTTTTGAATGAAAAAACAAAAAAGTAAACATGGAAGAGGAAAAAATGGGATCTGAATTTTTGGATACACTTTTTTTCCACTTAGAGCAGTTATTTTTTTGTATTTTTATTTTTTTTCCAATTCCTTCGGGTTGCACCAGTGTCATTTTTTGGTAAATTATTTAAAATTCGTTTGTCGATTTGAGTTCCATTCCAATCATGTTAATTTTTAAGTTTTTCTCTTTTTTTTTTTTTTTTTTTCTTTTTTGTTTTGTTAAATTTTTTTATCACTCGGTTTTCCACTCGCTAACAAACAACAACACTGGGTCCTATCTAGAAGTTTTATTCGGCGGCTGCGCGTTCTGGCCTGCAGGTAGCAGACGACGAGGTCACTGTGCGCGTCGGGGCTGTGGGGCACTTCTCATTTGCTGCCATCTTGACTTTGCTTTTCTGTTTGTTCCTTCATTTTTTCCACATAGTCGGCAAATATATCTCGGAAGCGAACCCAAGACTTCTCTGGAATGGTTATCGCAGTACGAAAATTCGTTTTCACCTTTTTAAAAAAAATAAAATAAAATTTATTAAAAACGAGAATTTATAGTTTACTAGGGCTGGGACTCTATTCAAATTTTTGATCAATTAATTACAATATTTTAATCAATTAATCGGGTAGATTAATCGAAAGAAAATTGAGTTTTCATTGGATGACAAAATTGTTTTGATTGGTCAAGATAATTGATTTGATTGGTCAAATAAGTTGCATTTTAATATGTTTAGATTTTAAGATTTTTTACTTTTTAGTTTATTTTTACGAAAAAAATAAATTTTCATGTCATTAATTTATTTATTACGTCATATGACGTACAAATTTAACCAATCAGCAACATCGGCATAAGCGCCATTTTGAAACAATTAATCTAAATTTTAATCGATTAATCGGTTGATTAATCGACTAAAGTCCCAGCCCTAGAAGAACCAACACCCGAATCCAAAATTTGCATCTCATACTTCGGATATACGCATGTAAATTCCTCTGTTGTTTTGGCCGATGTCAAAGTAGAAATTTTTATTTTCTACTCGCATATGGCGTCCTTCCGGTAACTCTCCTTTAAAGCCTGTCGATCAAAGATAAATAGAAGAAATTAATGAAAAAATTCATTGACGCGTAAAATGCGATCAAAAACCTCCATCATCGGTTCCAAACTCCTCGAGCAAATCCGTGAGTGCGTCGCGAAACTCGATCATTCCTTGGGCGGGAATTGCGATTTGTGAGCGCGGCCCACCACGGGCAATGGTTTGCGAAACCTGGTGACAAAATTTAAAAAAAAAAAAAAAATTGATTTCCGTCACTTTCAACAAATTTTTTTTTTTTTTTTTTTTACCCTTAAAAATCTTCCTCGGGAATTTTCCTTGAGGTCCAGATAATAGCGTCTATTATCCTTGACCATCATTTCACTTTTAAGTTTTCCATCCTCCGGTAGATTATCAGGATTAGGTGGACCTAAAGGAGAATAAGTCTCAAAACTCAACACTTCCTCACATGCATTACAACTTTTACAATTTTTTTATTTATATTTTTTTTTATTTTCTTAAAAATTTTGAATATTTTAAAACAAAAAAAAAATTATTACTTTTTTCTTTTTGTTTTTCATCAAAAAATAAATTTAATTTAATCCAATTTGTTTTTCTAATAAAAATCAGCCTTGGATTTAAAAATGAAAAAATTCACTTTTAATTCCATAGCAACAAAAAAAAAATAAAATAAAACAAAAAAAAAAAAAAAATGAAAAGATATGACTAAACATAGAAACTACAAATAAACCGAAGGGCACAAGTGGGAATCATCATGCACAGCACTTTACCCGCCTAAAACCCCGTAAAATTCACGAGGAATTCAATTTAACGCCGTATTTACACAAACGAAAAACCAAAAAAATTCAAAAAGTCCAATTTTATCCATAAAAACCAAAATAATAATCATTTTTAATCATTTTTTTTTTAATCAATGAAATAAAAATACAAATTTCAAGTGTAAATACGGCAAAATAATTTACCCACCCTTCACACACTCGATTCCAATGTAAACAGCAGCCATTTTCCAACTCATCTTTCACGTCTCACAATTTTCCAAAAAAAATCAAAAAATCAAAAATACGAAAAAGAAAAAAGAAAAAATTCAAATAAAAATAGAAAAAAGAAAAAAAATCAAAAAAAAAATTGGAAAAAGTGTTCAAACAACCATACATCAACTGGGTCAAGAGTTTGCTTTCTTTTCTTAAAACTTAATCGCTTTCTTTTCATTTTTATTTCACAATCAAGCCGCACATAACCACTAATAATAAACATTTATGATAATTATTAATATATAACATTATTATTCGGCAGTTCAGACTGATTGGCGGCGGTACCAGTTTTATTTAAAAAAATTATATATTCCTCACCACCTTTCAATCTATCTATCTATCTATCTTTTAATATACTGTATATATATATATATATATTACATATATATATCTTTACATGTGAATTCCGGCGTACTAACTCACACGATAAACCTTTTTTTTTTTTAAATCTTATTATTATTATTATTATTATGTATATAGTATAATATACCAATCATTCAGAACTGGTTACCGAAAAGTAATCTCTTACCCAAGGATGCATAGTGTTCACTAAACTTTGACAGATGATCTCTGAATTCGGCTGCCGTCGACATGGATAATAAAAGGCGGCTTTTCTTCCCACCAGACCCAACCTGCAAAGGACATAGCGTCTTCAAATGGAGTGACACAAGACCTTGGCCAAAGTCTCGTGGGTTCTTACCGAGGGACGCATAATGCTCGCTAAAAGTCGTGAGCAGATCTCTAAACTGGGACGCCGTTGACATCGATAATGCCAATTGGCTTTTGCTTCCGTCCGAACTAATCTGAAACGACGATGGGTTTTGGGGGCTCAGTTGTCAAACAACTTCCTGCACACAACTGGGTGGGTGGACCGAGCGAGACCGAGACCGAGTCAGTGGACATAAACGACGGCTATATTAAAATCCATTTTTAATCTTATCGGATCGGATCATCGCTGCTGTAAGAAAAATTTCTAACGGGGGCAACTGTAACATGAGATGGATGGATGGATGGATGGATGGATGATGGATATTGCGAACCATCCAAGAAGAATATTTTTAAAAAATCCAAAAATAAAAATACAAAAAACTAAATTTATCAAACAAAAAATATATTACTAAAATTCAATCTTAAAAAAAAAAATACGCATGCGCCGGCGACATCGTCCCATCATCAATGTATGTATCTATCATAGTCTGAAAATTAATTTCTAGTTATTTATTTCTTGTCGTTTCCTTCTCGAATCTCTCGAATCCTTTTTCATTGTCAAAAATCAAATAAATCAGTTCGTTGATTCGGGGATCATCCTTTTTCTGAGAAAATCAAAAAAAAGTGAAAAAAGAAAAAGAAAAAAATATGTATAATAATAATAATAATAAAAATAAGAAAGAAAAAAAAATAAATCAAAATAAATAAAATCCATGACGCCGCCTCCATCGGCTGAAATCTCGGTATAAAAATCATTTTCGATTAATTCTGCACTAAATTTGCCTCGAATCCGATCTTAAAGAGAGAAAAAAAATTAAAAAATTAATTTTTCTAATTTTAAAACTCCTTAAACCTTAATCCTAAGGACTTTTACAAAAAAAATTTAATTTATATTTCTTTTTCTTTCTTTTTTTTTCATTTAATTTTATCATTGTGGAGGGACTTTTTTTTAAAAAAAAAAAAAACCAACATCAAAAAACTCAAAAAAATCAAAAAAAAAAAACTCAAAAATCAAAAAATAAATAAAAACAAACTCAAAACAACAAAACAAAACAAAAAAATGTTTTTAATAAAAATATTTCATTTACCTCAGCCACTTTAATGAATCGGCCTCTTCTATTCTGTTTAACGTCTAAGTAAAACCTCTTGGACTGTATTTGCAGCATTTTTGTGGCCAACTCCTGCTCAGCCTGCTGTTGTGCCTGCCCTGTGAAGCCAAACAAAAAAATAAATAAATAAAAAATAAAAACAAACAAAAAATTGTGCCAAATTTCACCCAAAACATTTTCATCGCCTTTATTTGACTCGCGTGCAAATATTTCTCATTCGCAGACAGTCAATGACCTCCATTTAAAACACGATCGTTATCGTTATGTCACTTCTCTCTCTCCGATCCGACGTGTCTCGTTTCGCTCGCGTTTTTCCCTCGCCGCCATCTTTATAAAACCGACACCAGATCGAGCTCGTCCACCACAGACACTACCGAAAGGAATGCGGCATCTTTACGACATCTCTCTGCCGAAAGACGAGTGACGTCACGCACCCATTTCTACGCGCGAAGCACGGTGGGAGTCTCAACATGGCCGACCTTGGCTTTTTTTTTTTAAATTTAAATTTTCATTAAAATTTTCAACCCTTTTTTCATCAAATCCCAAAATCCATCGAAAACTCATCTTTTTCCCACTGATAAACCAAAACTTAACTCTTTAGGGAATTAAATCGTGCGGAAAATTAAGAGATTTTCGACCGTGTTCAAAGGAAATCCCACGTGATCTCGATGAAACCTCGCGCGAGGCTGAGTTTTAATTTAAGTTTTACGGGGTTAAAAATGTGAGTAAAAATGAGAAAAAGACACGCGTGGCTTGCGCTACTAATGGTCATGTGTGTAACGAGTCAAAACTCTTTTCTTTTCTCCTGTCTGGCTGCACGTCTGGCCTCAACGCCACTAATCAATAAGCCAAATATAAATACCTCTCGACTACCGAACACAATCAACGAAAAAAAGAAAAAAAATTAATAAAACATCCAATTTTTATTTCTAAAATCTAAAATTCCACTTTTTATCTTCTTTAAACCAAAAAAATGTTTTTTTTAATTTTTAACCCCTTCGTCTAACCCTGACGAGCCGCCATTTTGTTTGTTTTATTTTTTCTTCCGAGTTTGAGTAAAAAATCTATCAAATCAATATTTCCAATGCAAATGCTCTTGGATTTACATCACGTGGTCAATATAAACAAACATACATCTTTACCGGGTTTTCTGCACTCGGCTTCGATACTTTTTCAGACATTTTCGATACCATTCATCATAACTTTGTCATTTCCGCCACGGATTGAATAATAAAAATCGAAAATTTCGACAAAGGAAAAAAATGTTTTTTTTTCTTTTTTGTTTATTTATCCAAAATTTCGTGGTAAATGTTTTAACATTAATGTCAGTGAACTTGGATGGACTCGGATACACCACGAGCAAATCTAAAATTAGAGGCGCCACACATCAAGGTGAGACATTCATCCGTCTACGAAATCTGACCGATTCGTTGCTCAACATTTCCCAAATTTCCATTCATCCAAAAAAATTCATCAAAATTACCAATTTCATTTCATTCTTAATCAAAAAAAATTTTTCCCTCAAAAAATTTTTTTCTCTCTTTTTCAATATTTTTTTTTTTGTTTGTTCGCCTTTGCTCATCGGACGAACAAAACCATCTAAATATGGTGGATGTGGGCGAAGCATTTTCACATGTAGACGCGTTTCGTGCTCACGAACGTGCGTAAAAAGAATAAAACGTGTTACGAGTCGAGTTTTGGGTGAGAATACCATCACCTGAATTAGGCCTAACAACGGATCCACATTCCTACGGGCAAATCGAAAGTTTGAGCAAATATTGCGAGCGATCTAAGCTCGAATCGGCGTGGAAAACATTTTTAGAATAAAGTTTCGACATTCGAGTGTGTGATTCGATCGGTTTTTAGGACGTCCGATTCACGGGAATCGTGTGAGAAGCGAGTTTGGCTGAAAATGCAAATTTCATCCACCGTTTCCAACACGCCATATTTGATTGACCTCAGCTGAGCGAACACATTGGATCGGGCGTGTGGCGCCAACTCGGCCTAAACTACTCGTTTCGTGTTGTAGTCGGATGCTCAAAGTATTCATCAATACGATAGCAAAGTGAAAAAATCCACATGAATCTACGTACTTTGCACTTGTGGCTGGTCATCTCCGCTCTCACGGTCCGACATGGTGTCCCTTCCTTGAAAGCAATCTCGGGCCTCGTTCTGGTTCTCATAAATAATTTATATTCTCCGGCCAATCGGAAGCCGCGATACAAATCCGTTCGGCATTTCTACCCAAATGCGCCATCTTTTATCCACCAAATGGTGTAATTTCAATTAAAATATACAAATACGAGTTAATTACGCGGCAAAATGTAACCGAAAAGATTAAAACGTTTTAAAAAACGCGTCGGGAGTTTACTTATTCGTTTTTTTCTTTTCGTTTTTTACGTCAATTAAGTAGGAAACAAAATGGATCCCAGATTGATTTCCCGATTTAAACGAAATTTCGATGAATTTCGTCGATAAAAAAACGAAAATAGTGTCGTGCGATCATGCTTTAACCTTGGAATTAATTTTCTCGCCAAAATCGAAACCGTCGTACGAAATTATCGAGAAAAAATGATTTTCGTCCAGTGACGATTCCGATACCAAAGCTATTGCAGTCCCGCAGTTGGGCGAATTGTCGGCTGCTCCGATTGTATAAAAAAAAACTATGGTTCATTCGATAAAAAATGATCGACTCATATTTCACGTCAGCTAGCAATTTTTCTTTTCTGGAAATGCAGCACTTGCACTCGTTTTATGAAATGAAATCACCAACCGAATGAATGGATGTAATCGACCATAAGGAAAGATGCGACTTGCTAAGAACTTATTTTCAGAAAGTCAACCCAAACAGGTCGTCGACGCGACGAATTATTATTATTATTAACAGAAACTGACTGAAAAAAATTAACCAAAATTCAATTTCCAGCATTCCTTGCACGTACAAAAGTAACTTCGAAGCATCCGCCATACAAACATTATTAAATACTGAAGTAATTCAAGGAAATGACGACGTCGCAGACAAGGAATCATCATCTTCTCAAGCAGTAAACATAAACATAAACTAAACTAAACTAAACAAAAAAAAATAAGATAATATAAAAAATTATAATTAATCCTAAATAATGAGGAATTTGGACCATGGAGAAATTGCATTCCCAACAAATTGACGGAAAAAATCATAACCAAATCGCACCACCCATCGGACAACTTGAAAAAATCATCTAGAAACACCGTAAACGCTACGACACGTCCTCGAAAAAATAAATTCGTACGGTCCATGTCGGAAGGAAGTACGTCGTCGTCTGTCCGAACGAGACGTCCGAATAATAAGTGTACAAATAAGTAAAAGCAAAGAATTCGCGGCATCGGCGTATCGAAAATTAATTAATTAATTCATTCTCGATCGATCCTATAGAGAAATCAAAGTAAACAAAGACGATTCTTCGATCAAGATGACCGCCATTCCGATACAATTTCCTTATCAATACAACGACGACTACAGGCAATACATCGAAAATTACAGACGGAGTTATACCGAGTGCAAGTTGCAAGAAGCGAATCAAGCGCGTCCGGTCGCTGCTCGCGTCGGATTGCGCGCTTATGACTTCCGGTGTGGAATGAAAGGAGTAAACAGATCCGAATCTTTGCCATACGTTAGTTCAGTTTTGAAACAGTGCGAAATTCGATAATAATAATTAAATAAATGTCAGCTTGTTTATCATCTTCTTCAGGGACATACGAATCGCGCCATAAATTTGAAAACGGTTACGTTGCAAGTTCCGCCACCGGCCAACGAATTCATGAGTCCAGCGTCTTTGTCGCAATTTTCTCTGTCTCCGAAGAAATCGCCAGCGGATACGAAAAATAGTTCCAGACATCATCGACAATAATATTCTAAAAAAATGTTCAAATTTAAATTCAATGTTGTACGAATAAAAGGACCAATTTATTATGGATTTAATTGAAATTTTTTTATTTATTCGTTTTCCTCCGAACGTAAACGTGCGTTGTTGTTGGTTACACGAATGCTTAATTGCTGCGCTCTTTCGACGATGTCTTTCCTTTTTCTCGACGAAACACCGTGCGCGATTTCCGCACAATATTTACGGTTTTGCATCATCAGAATTTCCAATTCCTGAAAAATATTTTAGTAAAAATATTCTAATTTTATCTTTCAAATCAAAAATTAATCTTTAAAAACATACCTTCACGTTGTGTACGAGGAATTTTCGGAATCCGTTGGGCAACATGTGCTTCGTTCTCTTGTTGCTTCCATAACCGATGTTGGGCATCAAATATTGGCCCTTGAATCGTCTTCGCACTCTATTGTCGATACCTTTCGGTTTGCGCCAGTTTGGCTGATAAAAAAATACAATATTAACACACGAATTGAATAAATTTCGGTTAAATGCTTACCCTCAGCTTCACGTATCGATCGGATTGATGGCGAATGAATTTCTTGACACGCTTTTTCACGATCCTCGGCTTCCTAATAGGTCTAATAGCCATTTTTGTGTCTTAAAATAACAAATATGTGTGTAAAAATCACTTCGCAAACGGGATTGTGATAGGATTAACGTTTTTCGTTTATTAAATTACCTTTCTATTTATGGATGTCCACGGATGTGTATTTCTCAGATTTAAGCTAAAGGCATTCGCCACAATGCCGGCGACTGCAACTGCAACTACAACCGGAAAAGACGGTCTGGGAGGAGCGGCGTCTGGTGGCAAAACCTCCAAGTTTTATTCGCGGTTTAATTCGGGAAGCGAAGCGCCTTTGTATCCAAAATCATGAAAATAAACTTATTAAAAAAATTTCTTTTACTGACTTATACAACAGAACAAAATTGCAGTTTACATTAATAAAAATTGTAAGCCTTACGAATCGTAACCGACCAATTTTTTTCCCCATAAAATCTTTCAAGATTCATACAACACCATTTTCGTTTAATAATTTCTTATAACATTTTTTAAAAAACGACTTTCATTATACGCTTACATTTGCAACAGACAACTTGGAAGGAAAATCACTTAAAAAAAAACAAAATAATTTTTTTTACACTCGATCAAACGTCATAATTTGCTTAAATTTAATGATTACATGAGTATATTGAACCTGAACCGCATCACCATGAATGTGAATTATTAAAAAATATAAAACAAAACATAAAATTGCTTAACATTTACCATTCAACAAACTAAAACAAACAAAATTACTTAATAAAAATAAAATAAAACGAAACATCGAGTTTTTTTGTTTTGTTTTTTTTAAATTTTTAACGTTTAAAAGTTAACTTCAAAGGCGAAACGTTTCATGAGCGAGTTGCATTTGTCTCTCGACTTTTTTTTTTAGTTTTGTGGCCACGAACTTTTTCCCTCACACGGACATCGGTTTGTTTCCGCAACAACGACAAACGTCCGGCATTCTCCATCGGTGATTTCTTAAATGATTTTTGGGTCACATCGAACGATAAGGCCCTTGCAGTTTCAAATACTAAAAAAAAAAAAAAAAAAAAATCAAATTAATAATTTATACGGAGTACGAAACAAAATTTATTTATTTTTTTGTACCTGGATAACTAAAGACGGCCCTCCCGTGACAATTTCGGGTGGAATTTGTGAAAGCGGACAATTTTCGACACTCATAAACTGCAGTTTGTTACAAAGTGCCAATTCGAACGGAAGATTATGTAAGTTTGGATTATCGTTTATGTATAGTGAATCTAAGTTTTCCAGCGTTCCTATAAAAATTAAAACAGATTAAATTTAAGAAAATAATTTTAATTTATTTTATTTTTTACCAATTTCGTCTGGAATCGATGATAAATTATTTTCACCAGCTCCCAAGTAAGTCAAATTAGTTAAATGACCAATCGCTCTCGGTAAACTGGTTAATTGATTCGAATGAAGGATGAGTCGGTGTAATTCTCGAAGAAATCCTATTTCGTTTGGTAAAGTCTCTAATTTGTTCTCTTCTAAATCCAATACGCGCAAATGTCTCAAATTGCCGATCGTGTGCGGAATGCGCTACATTATTAAATGAAAAAAATTTAAAAATTAACAAATCACCAAAATTGAAATTTATTGAATTATTTTCCTCACTTTGAGCAGATTGTTACTGAGAATGAGTGTTTCGAGCGCTTGTAAACATTCGATTTCTTTAGGCAACGTACTCAGTTGATTCGTCCCTAAATTCAGTTCTACCATGTTGACCCAAGAGCCGATATCTGAAATATATAATAAAAAGGAAAAAAATTAATTAAAAAACACAGGTCACATATGGTAACGTACGACGGTACCTAATGGAAGTGAACTTAATTGATTATCCTTCATGTTAAGACGAGTCAGGTATTTGGCACACGAAAATATTCCAAATGGGATTTTGTTGATCTGGTTGTGCTCCATGTTGATGGAATGAACGTTACGAAATTGTGAAGGTCCACCGATGGGATATGACGTGAATTTATTTCTCGACAGCGTCAGTGTTCGTAAATTGGACAAACTCGATAACAGACCCTCCTGCAAAGCGAACCATTCATTAAATTGTACGAGTCAGAAATGTTTAATAGTTACGGTAGTTAATTATTCACCGGTAATTGGGAAATTTCGTTGCCCTCGACGTTAAATTCGTCCATGTTGACACAATTGCTAAGCGTACTTGGGATGTTTTTGAGCTGATTATATCGCAATCCGATCCTAGTGAGCGCAGTCATGTTGCCGACCGATTCGGGAATGTCCACCAAGTCGTTGTGTTGAAGATCCAAGGTGGACAGTTGCGTACAATTGCCTATTTCCACGGGTAAATGTTCGAGATGGTTGTGCGAAACGTCGAACGTGACTAGATTGATCAATCGACCTATCCCTGCAGGTAAATCTTTGATTTTGTTCTCGCGTAAGCTGAGCATAGTTAAATTCTATAAAGAAAAAAAATAAATAAAAATAAATAAATAAATAAATAAATAAATAAACATTT